>JZLH01S0601577.1:35392-62755 GCA_001188425.1 Eucidaris tribuloides
TCAATCGGCTATCCCCTGCACGACCTTTGGCTAATGGCTGATCGGACCATTTTGGAATGGCACGTGCACGTTTGACGTCGCGGATTTTTTATAATTTGCTCCTGAGCAAATGGAAAGAGGATGAAGTTTAACCGTCCAGATTTTAACCAAAACTCAATATTTTACCCCAAGTCTCTATGAGAGGTGTTTATTTATATTAATCTTCACATTGGATATGATTTCAGCTAATTTCATTCATATAGATGTTTTTTGACGTGCAAATGAATAACCCAATCTTTAAACTTATTTATCTCATTTTTTTTTTACAATTTTGTTTCTTTTTGCTGTTTTGGGTTTTTTTGTTTGTGTTTGTGCGTGTATGGGGGGGGGAGGGGTGTATGACAGATTGGAATGGTGATTGTGCTCTCTTGGCAAATTTTACCTATGAACATAAAGATGAATATTCTTTTTTTGGGGGGGGTGTAATTGTAATTTGTAATTGTCATCTATAGGCTAATAATAAACAGAGAAGTTACATATTATTAATTGTAATTAGTTAAAAATGTTCAAGGAATTGTAATTGTAAATGTTATAAAAATGTGAAAATTCACCCATCACTGGGCAAAAAAAAATACCTGATTCAAGGGTATGTCATGGCCAACCATACACCGTAGGCAGTAGATGATAGCAGACAGGGAGACGGCACGTGGCGCATTGAGGTTACCATAGACCTCGGGACTTGTACCTGTGAAATCAAACAGTGCTGCACCCTGAAGTGGAAAAGAATGAATGACCAAATAATAACTTCAGTCTCAAATGTTTTTCCCATTATCTAGTAAAACATATATATTAACACATTGGTGGCACCAGGATAAAATTGGGGGGGGGGGGGGCAAGAAACTGTTGTGATATTGCAACGAGCAAGCAAAAAAAGAATCATCAGCTCCGGAAGAACTCTGATCTGTGGTGCAAATTTATAAGTTGATGTGGCAAAATAAAAAAGAAAGAAAGAAAGAATTGAGAATGAGACAAAATGTCATTTAGACCAACTGGCAATTAGACAAACTGGCAGACTTATTGGCAAATAGACCAAATGGTAAATAGACAAAGTAATAATAGACGAATTGAAAATACACAAACTGCACATGTAGAATAATTGGATGATAGACGGAATGGAAATTAGATGAAATTCATATGGACCAAATGGTTTTGAGATCAATGGGGAGTGAATTAGACAAACTTACATTAGATGAACTGGTATCTGACCAATGGCAATAAAAAATATTAGACTACATGGCGAGTACACCAAATAATAATTAGAGTGAGTGATGATTAGACCAAATTATCATTAGCCTACTGGTTATTAGACCAAATCAAAATTAGACCAAATGAGAATTGGACCGAGTGGGTTCAGACCGAATAGTATTAGCCCAACTAGATATTAGACCACGTGGCAGGCCTTCAACTCTGCTTGTTTGAAAAAGGAGAAAATTAGGAGAAAATTCTCCAGAAAAGTAGGATTCAATCTACTTCAGTAGGAGGAAAGTAGGATATTTATAAGTAGTGTTTGAAGTAGTAACCCCAAAGAAAATGGAAACATGTGGAATACGTGGAAACAAAAATTCTAAGATTGGCGAAAAAGCAGAAATCCGCGGAAAAAAATTTTCCTTCATGAACAGGTGATGATGGTAGTTACAGTACTCTTAACAACAACCTGTAAAGACTTCTCGACTCCAAACAAATATTATAACCTATACCAAAGGGTATTTTTGACAAACAGTAGCAAACAGTAGGAAAATACGGATTTTTCCGGGAAAAAATTGGAAAATTAGGATCTTCACAAAAAAGTAGGAAAAAGAAGGAAAAGTAGGACCAGTTGAAGTCCTGAAGTGTATTACACCAAGTGACAGTAAACCAGTGAAAATTGTTTTTTAGCACATTTATGATTTTCAAGTGATTTGTGCAAAGATACCACTATGTAAATTACTTACATCAAAACAAACTGAGAGAGTGAAAGAAAAAAAGAAGTGTAAACTTTAACAGACAATTATAATCTGTTCATTGTAATCAATGTTCCCCCTATAAATCCATGGAAACAAAACAAATTTCTAAGCAAATGAACAATAAAACAATTTAAGCAAAGCATAATATATATCTCACCTGCATCTCGTGAATTTAGACAGAACGCATTTCAAAATTACGCCATTTCCGGCATTTCGGAGGCTTTTTTTTGTCATTTTTCTTTGATTTTGCTCAAATTAGCATAATTAATGAATTGCAAAATTCTGTGCAGAAATTAGAAAGCCCCTTCCAAGACCTATCAAATAAAACAAACAGAATCCAAATCTGCCAAGAAATAAACGAATAGTGACATTTTCAGTGATTTTGAATAAATTGACATAAATTAGTATAATGAGCTTCCAAATTCTGTGTTGAAGTTAAGAAGCCCCTACCAACACCTATTTGATAAGACAAACAGAATCAAAATCTGCCTTGAAATAAAAGGAATAGTTGTATTTTTTGTGATTTTGAATAAACTTGCATAAATTAGCATAATTCACAAACTTCCAAATTCTGTGTTGAAGTTTAGAAGCACCTACCAAGCCCTATCAGATAATACAAACAGAACTAACCCTAGATTAGGTTTTTAATAGTCCAAGTATGTTGACCTTATTGACCTTGATTTTGTGACCTGAAATTCTACCCAAATGATTAGTGATACTTCATAACCCTTATATGTTGAAGTTCCAAGGAGTAAGGACTTGCATTCAAAATTATGCCCAAAATTCAAAAACTTGGTTAATTAGTTGATGCTGCCACAGCTGCCGGAAAAGCGTGTCTATATCTAGCTTCTGCTGTGCAAAGCAGGTGAGATAAAAATGAACTGAACTGAAACCTAACATTAGTGAATTTGTGAACTACTGTCAACCATATTCAACAAATATGTAAACAAATGCTAAACATAGATGTTTCTACCTCGTCGACATTGATGGTAACAGTAAGGGCTATTGGTGAGCCATCGTCCAGATGGTCTACAGCCGACAGTACGGACTGGCCGGTCCTGGCCAAAGTCTTCTGACCAATTTCCTTCATCATTTCTCTGACGGCCACCTCAGCATTATCCTGGATGTGTTTCATGTACGCCTGCACCACCGGTAAGGTGTAGTAGTCGATCAACTCTTTGATGAGATGAATTCCCTGAAAAAATAATAGTATTAAAATGGTGAAAAAATAATGTTAAAAAACAACAACAACAAAAATCAAATATATTGAATCATGCCTGCGCTTCTATGTGATGCCATGTTTTTCTTTGTAACTAAGATAAAGTGAAACCCATCTATAGTGGCCACCCACGAGAAACAAAAGTGTGGCCTTCAGAGACAGGAGTTGTTTTTAAATTCAGAATTAGTCTCCAAGAAAATCAATTCAGTGGTCACTATAGGCAGGTTGACTGCTACAGAGAGGTGGTCACTAGCCCAGGTTTGACTTCATTTAAGTCCTTTGTCTGCCAAGGTCAACCTTTGTCACAGCTGTTCATGACAACAATAGTGCCCTGGGGTACTAAATAGAAATCTGGCATTTTGTTGTATTATGATTATTTCTTTATCTATTCTGATAAAACATCATCGTTTTCTAACAGCATACATTTTTTGCAGAGTGGAATTTACCACCCATGATTTCTTAATAACTTCTCCTCTGCAACTGATTATGCTCTTGTATCCCAATGGCTGTTAGAACAAAATTGTGATGCACACGTATCAATCAAGAAAGATCGTGCAGTAGAAAAAAGTTTTACTGAAAGGGGGAAAAAATACCAAGTTAATACCTTTATGTACAAAATTATAGTCTACCTATTGAGGCTGTAAGCTGGCATAAAGACAAGATTTCAAGATTTCTTATTTAGGGCTTTAAACTCAAAGAGGTAAAATCTACAATGGCAGGGAGGATCTTCAAACCGTTGCCCCAAAACATCCGTTTCCTACCTTCTGATTGGCTGCGACCTGGGCTTGGAGGTCACTCAGGTTGTCATGGAGTCTTCTGCTCCCACTGCATCCTGGGTACTGTCCTGGCTTCATGAATTCCTCGGTTACAGCTGGGAAAATAAAACGGAGGAATGGATGATAGAGCATGGCAGTAGTATCACAGGTTAAGAAATTAAAGGCAGGACGTGTTAACATTTTGTAAATATGCTGGTGTATAGAAGGAAATACCATCTAAAAACCTTCAGCAAAGTATAAAAACAAAAAAATTCAGTTGATGTGGAATTATAGTAACTGTTAGATTTCGAATTGATTTATTGTCTCGTAGAGGCAAAAATTCTACTAGCTTTCTTTCAGACCCTACAGTCCATATATGTTCATCGTGTAAGATATGTGACATTTATTTACAATTTATGTGTATCAAGTGCATTCATGAAATTTATAAACATGAAAAATTGTATGTATAAGTCCCATGCATATTATCATTCATAGACCAATTACATGATTACTGAAATAATACTACTGATTTAGTACAGTGAGTTTTGCAAGGAGTCTAACTATGGACATACAACGGTCTAACTGACCACTACTCTATGGGGCATTTTTCAAATTCTAGGTAATGGCTGATCTTCAGATTTAATAGACATGTCCTTGATAAAAAGCCAAAGGGCATGGGTGATGTTTTGCTGTGCTGTGGGACACCTACCTTCTTCTTGGAACACACCGTTCTTGACTAACTTGAAAGACTTGAAGATAGCCCCTTCCTCTAGCAGTGACTTGGAGTGAGGGGGTAGAGAGCCTGTGTGAGAGCCACCGATGTCGGCATGATGACCACGACTGGCAACAAAGAAAACTGGTTTGGGCTGGCCAGGATAGAAGACCTGGGGGATTCAACGATATGAGACAAAACTAAACAACAATCAGTACATGATCAGAAATACATAAATGATAACAGACACAATAAATGAAATAATTTGAATAAAGAGAAAATACTACACAGATATTCAAAGCTATGATCATGTAAAATCCAACAAAAAAAGAATAACAATTAGTAGCATAAGTTGTGTAATGAAGAATTATAACCATATTTAATTACACATTATGGTAGAACTACAAAATCTATATTATGAAGAGAAATGTATGTAGTCACATAACAAATACTACATTACACAAGATTTTGAAACAGACGGAAACATGTCATTTTTTTAAAAAGTAGATTTAACTCTTTGCCCTGTGCATTATGAAATCCTAGGCTGCTGGATTATTTTCAAATCTCCCAATGAACAGTGCGTTGTAAACAGTTGCATTCATACATGAGTGACCCTGTACTCGACAGAACACAATTTACCGTCAGTACTGGTAAGTGATGGGGAGAAAGCTGTGGATAGATGAAAGAGCAGGAAACTCATTGTTCTCATACAATAGATTAGGCACTATTTCTTTGTTCATACATTCTGTCGACTCTGGTCAACGAAAGTGAGCCAGCACTGGTGACTGTGGTCAGCCGTAGCGAGGAAACAGTTAACTGGTAATTACAAATAATTATCTTTGAAAGCAAATTTAAGCTGGAAAGAAGGTGGAAGGACTATGTGATGGAATTATTTTTTCAGTTAATTTTCATACTTCCAGTTTGTGTTTTTCACAAAACACAAACTGGAACACAAACTGGAAGTATTCGAAATGCGATGTCTCAGGACCATCGCTGGAGTCAAACTGAGTGACAGAATAAGAAATGTTAACATCAGGCAAGAGCTCCACATGGACAAAACCATCACTCAAGAAATTCACAAACGACAACTAAACTGGTTTGGACATGTCGCCAGGATGCCTCATTCCCGACACCCATACCAGGCTTACAGATATGACTTTGCAACCAAAAGACCCCGCGGACGCCCCCCACTCAGATGGAAAGACCAGATCAGGAGCATCTCAGAGCTATCCCTAAAAGAGGTAGAACATCAGGCCCAGAATAGGACACATTGGAGAAAGATTTGCCACAGGAAGGCAAGGGGACACTCAGTCCTGTGCACATAAGTCAGTAAGTCAGTCAATTTTCATACTAACCGGTGTGACCACAGTCAGATCTGGAAGATGGCTACCTCCGGCACACGGATGGTTGGTGAGAATGACATCCCCTTCTTTGAGATCATCCCCTAGTTGTCTTATCTTGGGATTTAAAAAAAGAAAGAGAAATAAATACATAATACTCAAATAAATAAATGATGATAAAACAACAATACATTATATTTATATACAACAGGTCTGATGTATAAGAGCTTGTATTCTTAAATTTGACACAGCTGACCTTTGGAGTTAGGGGCAATGTCATTCCTGCAGCAGAAAGTCCAGCTTAGGGCAATTATACTCGACAAAAAAAAATCTTGCAAGATCTTGGTAATGATTGGTTGGTTAATGGTCTAGGGTATGGTTAAGGCCAGGTTTAGGTTCAACACTATTGCCTTCAGCTCAACTATCACCAGACCAAATATGAGACAGTCAAGTTTGCAAATTAAGAAAATGGAAATGCATAGATAGGTGCTATTTAATCATTCCTTACTTTACAAACCATAGAAATATGCTCCTTGATAACATTTACATTACCAAATTACATGGTAAAATTAATCTTTCAGCTACCATATAACTGATTTTTTTTTTCAGTCTCATATGCAAACAAGCACCATTTCAATTCCATGAAGGTTCAAACGCTGCCATCTTACCTGGTATTGTACTGTTTCTTGCATAGCACCCAGGTGGACTGGAATGTGAGGTGCATTAGCAACAAGACCTCCGTCATCACCGAACATGGCACAGGAGAAATCAAGACGTTCCTAAAAATAAATGGGATCAGAGGGTTAAGAATTTAAAAAAATAATAAAATAAAGAATTTAGCAATCCAGTACAAGAAAACAATGACTTCACTGAGGATATGAATTTGCCTTTCTAATCACTCTATTCTTCTATTCAGTACTTAACCAATTGGCTACAGGAACCAGATGTGCCACACAATAACTTAATGGAAATCACAGAATGTTAGGAGGCAATGGGGTATTATACACTGTATTACAGTTATGATATTGATTTTATCAATTACCTATACAAACCTACACACCAAGATTTTTAGTCATTGGTCACTGAATCGATTTTCGGTCATTAATGGTCAGTGACATGATTGGGAGATATAAAAAATGCTTTTTGAACCAAACTCGTTGAAAGATATATCACTGGATACACCAGCTGGAGTGTATCCCCTGGCTGGAAGGATTTATCTGGAATTTGTTTACTAAAGCCGAATCAAGCATGAAAATACAACTATTTTGTTTCTCTCGAGCCTCGATATAAATAGAACCCATAGAGAGCTACACAACAGATTTGTCTGTCATAAGGCTTACTGATGCAAGTTACGTTAGAATGAGTCAACTTTTGACTACCAAATTTTCACAGTAGAATCCTTGCACAATGTACCTGATTCTAGAATAGTTTGACCCCAAGTTGACGACTACCCTCAATCACTTCATTAGATTTGATTTTGCATTTCTAGTGCAGCAAAGCAAACAGGGCTAGATTTAAAAGACATATCAGAAAATCTATCTGACATGCTCTTATCCAGTCAAAATGTGACATATGAATTGTAAAATCTCTTTGTAATTGATTGTACTTGCGCTTGACTTGTACTTGACCAAAAATGCCGAATAAATAACTTTATTAATTTGTCTTTAATGTTACATATATTTTCCATATTCATTTTATTCTTCTAGCAGTAATGAGCATTCATGTATTGTACAAGTTTTGCACAGAAAGAAGATTTACTTGAACAATAAATACCTTTATATAAGACTTAAATGTTTGCATGGTTAGGTTGTAATTCGATCAATGGATTTCTGTGCAACCACATACATTGGAAAAACTCCAAGTTCTGGTCAGAATGCTCTGGCCATCATTTGTTGTTTGTGTTTTTTGACACAGTTGTTTGATTGACACTTGTATTTCTTTTTCTTAGTTGATTGATTGACATTTTTTTTGTTCTCTGTTGCTGGTATAAATGCCACGGTCTTCTTGCTCTTCCTTATTCTCCCGGTGATGGCTAGAGCATTTTGACAGGAACAGGAGTTTTTCCAATGTACATAGTTGTACCAAAAACTTTTGACTTTGATATAAATACCTTGATATTGACAGATATTGAAGTTCTCTGCAGGACTCGTCCCATTTGTTCAGCCGTGCTCATGAAACGATGTGAGAAGATGGAGAGTTGGATGGCATCCATCTCGGTACCAATGGTCTGCATCTTGCCACCACCAATCTTAAAAGGAGAATAGAGAAAGTTCATAATCAAACCTTTGAGTAATATTTTCTCGACATTTAAAAGGATCCATTATTACCTCTTAACATGTTGCTAGCACAATTTTGTGCCACAAATTGTACCCCTTGGATAAGTGCCAATAATTTTAAAAGTATGACCATATGAGAACATGTTCTTTCAGTTTAATATGGCAGAGGGGCAGCCCTTACTAAATCACTCATACAACTGGTGGGGTTACATTAGATATTTTCCAACAAATTTGAAATTTTATCACAGATTTTTGTGTAAAATGGGGAAAAAATGCACATTTTCTATGTATCTGTAGATGTCAATTGTTTTGAAATATATAACTTAACAAAGTTCATTCTAATTTCAGAAATCTTAATGGTATTAAAACAAAAATTACATTGTTAGAAAGAGTATGATGACCGGTGTGATGGCCGAGTGGATAGAGCGTCCGCCTCACAATCGGAAGGTCGTGGGTTCGAGCCCTGGCCGGGTCATACCAAAGACTTTTTAAAAATGGTACCTTCTGCTTTCTAGCCAGGCGCTCGGCATTGTAGAACAGAGAAGGGTAATAATAACATTTATGTTATGCAGGGCCCGCTGGAAGATCAGTCTATTTGACTGAAGTGGCTACCCTGGGTAAATAAAAGATATTATTATTATTTATTATTATTATTATATCTTCATCTACAACTTTTGCACACAACACTCTTCTTCAACAAGCAACTGTAAAAAGTTAAATCTGTTTGAAGTTTACAAAATTTCGCCCCCACCCATGACTGTTACTGTTTTGCTGTGAACATAAAACTGGGCAGGTTTTTTTTTTTGTTATCGTTGTCGGCCACCCCCCTTCCCACTTATTGCATTTTTGTATGCTATTTGGCTGGAAAAAATTTGTTTTGGCTGGCAAAATATTTTACGTAGTTGTTGACTACCAACCCCCTACCAACACCCTTGTTCACTAGCTATTTGGCAGGGGAAAAAATTGTTCTTGGCCGGCAACATTTTTCAAAATGGATTTCACCCTCTGCCAAGCCCCCTAAGAATTTACCCTAGCATGGTGCTGCCTCCAATACTCACCCCTTGAATTTATTTTTCTGGCCCCTGATATCTACAAAATTAAATAAACAAACACTAGAAATATTCAGCAATCCACTCTCACCTGTATTTTAACATCTCCATTTTCTGTGATGGTTGCTACACAGTTGGGTTCCACCAGGATAGTACTGTTCTTCTCAATCAAGATGGCTGGTCCGTCAATGGTGTGGTCACATGACAGTTCATCCAGGAGGTAGATGTTGGTGTCTAGATAACCTTCCTGGAAGTAACACTTCACGACCTATCAAGACAAGAAATAAACGTGTCAGTGGTGGAGGTAATGAAACCATATCCACCCAACACTTATAAGCAATATACTGCTGATAGATCTATAATCATTCATCTGCCTCCAATAACCCAGAACATTAAAGGTTAGTGACATCATTGGGAACACTTGAAAATGCCTCAAGAACCAAATGAGTTGAAATATATACCAACCATACAGTAGCAGGAGTGGATCTCCCACCTGGGAGGATTTGTCTGTAATTTGTTTACTTAAGGAGCAGGGTTGGGTTTCTTCCGGAAAAAAACTAGTTTTTTCCAGGACGGCGGAAAAAACTGGAAGAAACCCCTTTTTTTGGTTTTTACCTGAAAAAACTGGAAAAAACCTCCAAACAATATTTCCGGGCCCAATAAATGATATGAATTTTAGGAGAACTTGTATACATTACAACAAATATAACTGGCAATGACATATGTAACAGACAACAAGAAAAAAGAAAACTACTTGCCACAATCTAAATCCAAGAAATTAATATTTTGAAATAAAATAATTATCCTTCCAAACGATCTCTAATAAAGTGCACATAAGCAGCCTATACTAGTATGTACATGAGCTAGCATGGATCTTTTTCTTGTAAAGTATTGCATAAAATGAATGTCCTAAACTCTATTTATTCATTGTTTTGTTATTCAGAATCATGGTATAATTATATTTTCCTAAAAGCAACTGACACATCTTTGGCATCCACTTTGCATGTGTTAACTACTTAGTTTGTTTTCATATTTAAAGCACAAGTTTAGTTTCAGGGATTTTTTTTTTATTTGAAAGGTTTATGCCCAAAGGTCATATCACACCAATAACCGATTCTGAATTAAAGACGTTTCTTTTAATTAATTAATGAAAAATCGGGGGGGGGGGGGAGAACCCCCAGATTTTGGACTATATTTTACATTATATCATCCAAAGGGTTAATAAGGCATTAAGGTTATCTGAATTATACCTCATCAGAAAGAGCAGATTCTGATCTTTCTCATGAGGTATAATTCAAGCATAATCGGTCAACACGGTTTTAGGATGCGAATGAACGAGGGCAGGATCTGGCAGATTTGCAGTAAAAATGATCTGGTGATTGGTAAAAAAAAAAAAAAAAAAAAAAAAAAAAAAAAAATCACTTTGTTCCCAACATCATCCAAGGAGGCTTTACACATGGGTTAGCCCGGGTGATAGAGTAGAACCAAATTGACTACATTTTTGGTCAGAGCGTGGCGCTCTTCATTGTGAATGTGAAGACGCGTCCTGGTGCGACTGTGGCAGTGACCATCAAAATGCTGAGTGCATCCTTCAGGATTAAACTGAAGTCAAAGGTAAAACAGAGCCGCCAATCAGGTTATGATGTCACTCGTATTCCAGAGTCATTTCAGAGTCGAGCGTGCAGAATAGGTTTTCAGCACTACTTCAAATCGATGAACAAGAGCAAAAACCAGAGGAGCTATGGGAAGAGGTGGTCAAGGTTGTGAAGGAAAACGCTGAGGCACACATTCCAAAGAGGAAGAAAGTCAAGAAAAAAATGGTTGACGGAGGATACACTGGATATTGCTAAAAGAAGGAGAAATGCAAAAGCAAGTGGGAACGCACATGGAGTGAAAGAGCTTGACAACGATGTATCACCGTAAAGCTGTAGATGACAACGGAATTTTCTCGAAATAAGTGTCTGGAAAGCTGAAGAAGCACATCAACGTGGGAACATGAGGGAAGTTTTTCACATTGTAAGAGAATTAACAATAAATGCACCTAGAAGTGATGTAATTAATGACAAAAAACGGAAACACTTGACGGAGGAAGCAGATATACAAGGCAAGATGGCTGAATATTCAGTAATCTTTATCAAAGAAGGCCTGGGATGAACTTTTTACAATGGGTGTGTCAGAAACGAAAGAGCCTTTACCCTGAAATCAGAAGTGGAGCAGGCGATGCGCCAGATAAAAAATGGAAGGCACCTGGGTGGATGATCTACCAATGAGATTTGGGAAGGCAGCTGGTGAACCTGGTGTGGAGTTGCTATGGAGACTTTGTGTCAAGATATGGACCTGCGGAGGTGGCCCGCCGAGTGGTGTCGAGCAAGATTTTTTACCTTTACCCAAAAAAAGGAATCTCAGGGAATGCCTCAAACCACCGCACTATAAGCCTTATCGTTCACGCTACGCTAAAATTCTTCTGAAGGTGATTGTCGGAGATTAAAACAGAGATATAGAGAATTTATTCCTGAGGAACAAGCTGGATTTGTTGAGGGCAGAGGGACAAGGAACAGATAGTCAACATAAGGATGCTCATTGAGGAAGTTCAGGGAGTACAATATACGCTTACATGTGTTTACGCATTGATTATTTAAAGCGTTCGACTGCGCGTCAGTCATAGTCAAATTATGGAGAACTAATGATATTGAGATGGGGCTTTCCTCGGCAATTTGGTTGCACTCAATGGCCAGTTATATGAAGACGCAGCAGTCAGCAGTGAGAACATCACGTTGGTGATACCGAATGGTTGCATATGCGGGAGAGGGGTCAGACAGGGTTGCATCTTGTCACCGTTACTTATCTTAACATCTATGCGGAACGGATATGAGGGATGTGCAAGAGGAGTTCAACGTTGTGTCCAGATAGGGGACTGAGACTAAATATCTCAGATTTGCAGATGGCACAACACTCATCAGTAGCAGCAGCGAAGGAACTCGGTACAGATGGTAAAACTGGTGAAATGAAAGAAGCTCAGCAAAGGACCTTCTATCAATTGTTCAAGAAAAACAAAAATCATGGTAAGTAGACAGAAACAGAGTGGATGCAAGTGAATCCATGGTTGATAGCCGAGAAGAATTCGAAGGTGGCATGAATTTGTTTACCTCGTTCTACATCACAAACACGGGACACGTGCCGACCGGAAATTAGGAGACGACTGCAGGCTATGGCGAGGGGCGATGGCAGGTGCAGAAATTAACAAATATATGGAAGAGGCAGCAAGAATCCGACTGAAAACCTGAAAACTGAGACTGCCCTTCTGCAGCAACTGTCTTTCCTATTGCTACATAATGGAAGTGAGTCCTGGGTCCATTGCAAAAGGCAACAACAGAGGGTGGATGCCTTCGAGATGTGGTGCTATAGGAGGATACGTAAGGATTTCATGGACAGAAAGGGGCGAACCAACATCTGGGTTCTTAGACAAATTGAGCTGAGTTAACAAATTAGGAAGGACATCAGGAAAAGGAGCGACTAAGTTATTTTGTGTCATGCTAATTCGACAACGACGGTTTAGATAAGCAACGTGATCACTAGGCAAAGTAACATGGAACACGAAGGAGTGAGGCCGCCCCCGGGAGCTACAATCCTGGCTCAAGGACAATTACCAACATAACAGGGTTAAGTCTTGGCGGAGCGCAGTGAGCGGACAGCACAACAGAAAGGATGTGGCGGAGAATCCGTGTGGACCACGAGCATCGCACCCTGCGACACCTGGACTTGACGAGAGAGCAGAGCATAATTCTAGCTAACCGTAACACCTTATTATCCATTTGGATGCTATACTGTTGGGGTCCCCCCCCCTCTCGGGATTTTTCTTTAATAAAAAAAACAAAGAAAAAAGCTAAAGGCATTCAGAATCTATTATTGGTGTGATTATGACTTTTGGGCATAAACCTTTCAAATGAAAAAAAAAATCACCAAAACTAAACTTGCACTTTAATTCATTCAGCATACTATGAGAGTGCCTGTCTGCCACAACCATAACTGTATCACTAATATAATTAAAGTTGGCATCAAAGCAATTCTCTTAAAACTTCTGACAAAAAGGTGACCAATTTAAGTGTCTGGCACACAGCTTACACCAGGAAAAAATACAGTGGGGGGGGGGGGGGCTTGGGGCGATTTCGCCCCCAAAATGGCAAAAGAATGCCCGAAAATTGCAAAGGAGACCCCGTAAATTGCCATTTATACAAAAGGTTATCTGGAACATGAAAAGTAGCCCCCGAAAAGAAAATTTTATTTTATTTCCCTGGTAATTGTTTTACTATTTTTCTCCATGCTATAAACTGAGCTACATTATAGTACAATCAACTGAGTACAGTTACATGTAGTACTAGTTGCATGGAGAAGTGACCATGAATAGGAGGGAATCAACAAACTATGGTTAGAAGTTCATAACCAAAACAGGGGAGAACAAAAAACAAAAGAGCTGTCCTATTTTATTATAGTTATGATAGTTATGATAGTTTATAAAATGAAAATCTTGAATAAATAATGAATAAATAAACACTTAAGAGGTTTTTTCCGTTTCTTCCGAAAAAGCGGAAAAAATCTGTTTTTTCCGGGACGGAAAAAACCGCCTGCGGAAGAAACTGCCAACCCTGTTAAGGAGAATCAAGCATAAACATAGGAGTATCTTAATTTTATCCGGGATGATAAAAATAAGCCCCATTGAGAGCCACACAGCAGGTTCCCGTGCTACTAGTGATATTGACATTGTTTATGTTAGAATGGGTCAACGTTTGACTACAAGATTTTCACAGGAGAATTCTTGCATAGTTTACTTGATTCTAGAGTAGTTTCAGCCCAAGTTGAGGACTACCCCCAATCATGTCATTTACCTTTAATGACAGCTGCACAATTTGAAATTTTGAATAGATCTTCATATGATAGTTCAATTAATGCTATAGCTGACACAAATTCATGATTTAAAATCCATGTTAAGTATCTATTGCACAGTATTCACTTCTGTTGTATGATGTGAATCCAAATTGGTCAACAACTCAGTAAAAACAAATACTGAACTGACAGTATGTGAATTGTGCAAATCGACATACATTACAATTTACAATAATAATTCAAGATACACGATTTAAAAATTTTGTGCAAAAGATTTATGCACATTATCATTACAGATGTAAGTTGCTATGTCATAGCATAAACTTGTCGGGCCTTTGCCACTTGGCTAATAATGAAAACGTATCTCCTTGGAAAATTATATCTCAAAAGGGACGCAAAATTCTTATAAGAGCAGGCCTTCAACTCTAATTGGCTGAAAGAGTAGGAAAAAAATTGGGAGCAAATTTCTCGAAAAAGTAGGACAGAACTTGGACTCAGTCCACCAAAGTAGGAGGAAAGTAGGATATTTATATGTATTGTTTGGAGTAGCAACCCCAAAGACAATGGAAACATGGGGAATGTATTCGGGAAAAAAATTAAATCTGCGGAAAAAACAAATTTTAAACATATCGCAAAGGGGTTTTTGACAAAAAGTAGGAAAATAAGGATTTTTAGGGGAAAAAATAATTAGGATCTTCACAAAGAAGTAGGAAACAATAGGAAAAGTAGGACCAGTTGAAGGCCTGTAAGAGTATATACCTTATCAACTCTAGGGGCAGCCCCACTTGGGTTCTTCTTGGCATTGAGAGGGATGAACGTCTTTCCGATGCCCCGCACTCTGATGTCGTCCACCATGATGCGACGCTCTGGGATCACGAAACCGAACTCCCTCCTGTATCTGGCCATGAAAGCCGCCCTGAAGTCGCCATGCTTGCTGCTGCTGTTGCTGCCTGCTGTATCACGAAACTCTGCGGCTGAACACATGAGGGCGCAATCCGTTCTGTCGTATCGAAGATGAAGGTATGGTTCCGTCTCTATCTGTTCTCTGCAAATAAAAGAATTGAGATTGCTATTTATTTACATAACATAAAGAGTTTTTGATGCATAGTTCCTAAAGACAAGTTTTTAAAGAGGTATAGTAACTGAGGGTTTTTACATTCACAAATCAAGAATACTGTTTTCCAACATCACCCTTTTATTATTCGAGGACAACAGGAATCTTAATCAAGAACACAGAGTATTAAAAAAAGAATTAAATCTGTCTCCTTGGCAATATTCAGTTTTACTATGACGTACAGCATGTCAAAGTGGTGACTAAGTTCACATACCAGTTGGTTGAGTTGTGGTCAAGTTTCATTATGATTATACCTTCTGGTATAATTGAAAATTTTACAGTCACCTTCATTAAATAAAAGCATTACACATACATAAAAAAAAAATAGAACAAGTCTATCACAATTAAATCTTACCTTGTTACATTGAGCAACTTTTGGAGTGTTATATCAAAATCAAACAGTTATAATATTTTACATGTACACATGTATGATGTAGAAGCGCTGTGTTAACCCATTGGAGACGGTTTAATTTTTATATAACACACATTTGCTTAATACCCCAGCCCGATTTATATTCTCTATCAATGTTTTAAATTCTATTATGATGTTGTGAAGTTTTTTTTTTTAAGTAGAAATGAAGTTTATGATGTTATTTATTTTGAATTGATATATATCCACAAACTTATGGAAAATGTACTTTTCCCCATTTAAAAAAATTTGTAATAATATATCAAATATGTATGAAACACCCAATGTAAACTTACCAGTTTTATGAGTGTTTTAATGAGAGCTGTTAATCTACTATTGAAAGTGTAATAAGGATCATGTTACGTTTATTCTATTATTCTCATGACACTCATTGAAAAGGCACAATTTGTGATGAAAATTGCACCAGTGACATGTTAAAGAGTTAATCTCATTTACCTTGGGAATCCCTCTTTCATGAGTTCGCTAATACACTGCTCCGTCAGCTCGTCTATCCTTGCATCGATGTATGCAAAAGATGATTCCTCGTACTGGTGGGCACATGGTTCCTGCGATTCGTGGACGACATCAGCCAGAGCCATGCCGTACGCCGATAAGATGCCAGAATACCTGGATAACAATAACAGAGAAATCATCTTTAACGTCTATAAAATTTAAAGGTAAATAGCATGATTGGGGATAGTCCTCAACTTGGGCTGAAACTATTCTAGAATCAAGTAAATTATGCAAGGATTGTGCTGTGAAAATCTTGTGGTCAAATGTTGACTCATTCTAAAAGAATTACTGTGAATACCCCTTGTGGCAGGCAAATCTGGTGTGTAGCTTTTTATGGGATTTATTTCTATTGGGGCTTGAGAGAAATATAATACTGGTATGTTATTGCTCGAATTTCCTTAAGTAAACAAATTAAAAGACAAATCCTTCCAGCTGGGAGTAACTCCAACTGGTGTATTGTTGGTATATGTTTCAACTCATTTGGTTCTTGAGGCATTTTCCAGTGTTCGCAATCATGTCATCAAAATTTCAGGCAGAGCATCATGTATGATATGTGACATTTATTTACAGTGTACATATGTGTACCACATGCATGCATGGACATAACAAATTTTATGCATATGTCTCATGCAAATTATTATTCATAGACCAATACATGATTACTGAAATAAAACTACTGAACTGATTTAGTGCAATGAGTTTTACACAGTCTAACCATGGATTTAAAACGGTCCAACTAAACCGTTACTCTTTGATGCATTTTTCAAATTCTAGGTAATTACAGAACTTCAGATTTCACAGACATTTCCTTCATTAATAGCCAGAAGGCATGAGTGATGTTTTTCTGTGCTGCAGAAGGGTTGCAAATGAGATTTTGTGCCTTTAAAGGTATTGTATATATTGATGTAGAAATGTCAATTTGTTACCTGTGTTTCCTATTACTAACTAATGGTTTTCTTTCAAGTTACTTTGGTATTCAATTTGGTATTTAGTTTGGAGTTTAGTCTGTTATTAAATCAAGCTATTTAGGTTGCTGATAGCAAAGTTTTTATTTTTGTTTGAGCTTGTGAGTTACAAAGTAAATTAAGTAATTGATCTTAGCAATGATTTCATTCTCATCAGATTTTAGCCTGAAACAGGTGAAAATGACCTTGTGCAGATGATCTTGTTGTATGATTTGTTTTCACAAGTTATTTTATCTTACACATTTGTGACAAAAAAAATTATGTATCTATATATTCATTGTTTAGAGCATTTTTTTACCTTCAAACTTTACTTCAGTAAATGAATTTGAAATACAGTTTGAATCTCTTTTTTTTCTTTCTTTAAAATGTTGTCATTACATGTAATGAAACTAGTAGGATTCCAAGAAGACTATATGAAATGGTATATGCTACATGAAACAATCAACAGGTGTTCAGTTCGTCAAAGCACATAATCATGAAATGAAAAGAAAAAAATGTCTGTTACCCAGATGTTCTTTCCTATGCTTATTTTTTTCTTGATCGCTTGAACAAGTAACAAATTAGCACCTCTTTGTTGTTAGAGGTTACAGGTAAATCACTAACATGGACATCCACTTAATTGCCTTACTTCATTAACTACATCACAGTTAAATCTAAAAAAAAGCAATTAACAGCAAGTTTATAAACTACAAGCCTAAATCAGGATAAATGTGTGGAGGAAATTACCAAAATAATCGGCTTTTACCTGTGAATAAAAACCGTTGACATGCCCAGTGATCTGGCAATGGAACACGCATGTTGACCTCCTGCCCCTCCAAAACAGGCCAACACATGGCGAGATGTATCGTGACCTTTGGCCTTCAATGTAAATAAGGACACATACACATTTATTGCAATGACAAAATACTTGTATGTTTATATGAAAAACTTAAAAGATCACCATTAATAATGAAACATTTACAATTAAACTTAGCTTAGTTCATTTATGAAAATGAAGTATTTACAGAGCATACAGAAGCATTTAACATTTCATCATTTACATTTCGCCAATATTTATATCAAATTCCCATTGCACTGATTTGAGTTTACCAAAATGACTAACACAGATTGCATGTTCACCACCATGCATTATAGTGCTTAAAGATGAAATTGTTTTAGTTGTTACAATTATGATAATCACTGATAATATTTTCATGTCTTTATCCATTTATATTGCATTTATGTGTTTTCATATAGGGCTGAAAAGGTACATCTTGGGGAAAAATTGGGGAAAAAAATCAGTAAAAACAAACAGAGCTGAATAAACATTTAAACAAGAAATAATCATGTCTACTAATTAACAAAATGCACAAGTATATCAGTAACTCAGTGCAGAGGGTGGGGGGGGGGGGTGGTGACTCGTTTACCTGTGTAAGTGCTCTGATTGGTCGACACATCGACTCGTTGGCAACGGCAATGAAACCCATAGCGATTTCCTCCAAGGTCATGGGGTCGCGTTTTTGTTCTCCAGGTTGGCTGGCTAAAAATTCATTGACCTGAAATGAAACAATTCCATAAATGCTTTCTACACTGGTCATTAGCAAATAATCTATTGGCAGATACAGATTTATCTTCACTTGGTCTTCTGACATGGGATTTCAAAGCTGTATTTTAATATTTTAATATTTTAATACTTTACCAAGTTATTGCAATAATATGCCCTAATCATGGCAACAAAGCTTCCAACACATTTGAAAAATATGTCATGCACATCTTGATCCCAAGATCAATGTAATTGCCAAATTACATGAGCATTGCTCAAAAATTGAGGAAGTAGTTTGATCTCTAAGATTTGCAATGTTTTGACCGCCCACTCGCCCTAATTTCAAATCGTAAACTGATTCTTATACAGTGTGTCTCAAAAAAATTGTGCAAGTGAAAACCGCCCTCTTTGGCAATTAGAAAATACTCTTGTGACATGATGCTTACATCAATGTCAAGAGCATAGTCTTAGCTTTCAAATACCATTAGTTTTGTTAAGTTTGCTTGTCTTAATCTTGAGATATGTTTATTTAAATAAGAAAAAGGTGAAATCACAATTGTGCCACTTTTACTACAGTCCCTTGTAAAAGTGACACAATTGTGATTCCACCCTTTTATTGTTTACAACATATCTCGAGATTTAAACAAGCAAATTGCACAAAACAAGTGGCATTTGAAAGCTAAGACTTTGCCCCGACGGTGATGTAAGCATCATGTCACAAGAGATTTTCTAATTGCCAAAGAGGGCGCTTTTTCTTGCACAATTTTTAAGACATGCTGCAGTATACGATTCCAAAAATTGGACAAGTGAAAAGCGCCCTCTCTGACAGTTTAAAACACTCTTGTGACATAATGTTTGCAGCAACGTCAAGGACAAAGTCCTAGCTTTCAAATGCTGTTTAATTTATTCAAATTGCTTGTTTTGATCTCGAGATATCCTGTAAACAACAAAAGGGTGGAATCACTATTGTGTCACTTTTCCGGGATGAAGGCCTGATGCATGAAGGCCTGATGCTATAGATTCTCAGCCTATGCCGCATATAGCCGATACAAGCGATATCACCTCGGCGATACCGATATCTGATCGATCGTGCTCTTGGATGCATACTTCGGTTCAGGTTAATTATACAGTCAAACGCACAAAAGACATCATTTCGAACTTTGTCAATTTGTAATATTGATGCCTAATACCCAATCAAACAATTTTGGAGAATATCTGTGTCGCAACTTTCTCGAAATAAATGTTCCTACGACCAGTAGACAAGGGGATGTACTCAAAACTCTCGCCAGGAAAGCCGCGAATGTACATGTATGAGAGAGGAAGGAATGTAACCACGCACACGCCGTTCTTCTCATTACCAAAGAGGGTGATTTCGACTTGCACAATTATTTTTGAGACACACTGTATATCCTCTTCAAACTTCATTTTCAAAGATGTAATTTAATGTCATTGGCTGCAGAAGATTCTTCAATAATGCACTTGGGAGTGTGGTTAATATTATACACTAATTAACTGCACTATGTTACTTACCATACTAAGTAGTGAAACAATTTACATTGAATAACCACAGGGTATCAGCTTCTTGTTTTTGTTGGGGGGGGGGTGGGGGAAGGGGTGCAATAACTTTGTGGCATGGACTATTAACAAGCTTACAACATATACAAGAAGAAAAAAAATTAAGGCAAATTAAACTGCAACATCATTATACATATGTATGGAAACTGAAATTTGCAACATTTAAAGTTCCTACAAAACTTCCTACAGACAATTAAACACAGTCCCCAATGGATTTAAGTCAGAAGATCTGATGTGCTAAAATACTGTACAGATTCCACTGTTTTGGAGATAACAAATTTTGTTCTAAATATGTTCACATTTATTAATAAGTAAATGTAAATAAATAAATTGATTACTTCATTCATTTTATTGATTCATTCATTTATATATTGATGTATGCATGTAGGCATGTATTTATTTATTTATGTATTTACTCATTCATTCATTCATTTATGTATGTATATATATTCATTTATATTTCTTTCTTTCTTTCTTTATTCATTCATTTAATTTTATATATTTTCAGCACCTGTGATGTCAGCAACTTGAAGTTATGCATGGAAGCCTCTTTGTCCAGGGGTTGGTCTTCAGTTTTGCCAAAAATCTTGGGGAAGTAACCTGGCAGCAGGCGACCCAACACCAAGTTTGCATCCGTAACACACAAAGGACCACCTGTAAAGAAAGAAAAGAAGTACAAATCACACATTCATACATCAGCTTTTGAGATGTCAAAGTCAGTTACCCCACTGACCCAGCTCGAAATAGTTACATATTAAATTAAACTATATTTTGCAATTTCTGTACAACACTTACACGTATATGATTAAATACAAAGTCTATGTTAACAAACTCTCTAACAATAATATTCTTTAAAAATAAAATTTAATTTGACATCTATCAAAATACAAATGACAGTCATTTTGATCAACCATGCTTAATTTTGTGAGATGACACAACAGTATGCTATGAGCATGCACAAGAAATCAATGTCAACATATAAAACCTATTGTTTAATCTATGGTTTGTCACACCATTCTTTTCTTTTCTTTTATATCAAAATGTTTTCCACATGTGATTTTTCTTACATCTATAATCATTTATTTTAACTAGTTTTATTTCTGCAGTTTGTGCACACACACACATAAAAAAAAAACTATTGATAACGCCTGGTCTGCTTTTCTTAAATAAATCATTCATTCAAATTACATGGTAATGTCTAGAGCAAAAAGTTGGGAAATGTGTGGAAACATAGACTTACAAAGAGATGGTATAATTATCAATTGGGGGGGGGGACTTATTTCCAATTCAGATTATATTTATATCATATCTGTGTGTGTTTATATTGTGTGATTTTTCTGAAACAGTACACCAATGTTGTATTGTAGACTACTCTATAGTATTTTAACCTCTTGCCTCCAAGACTTTAAAATTCCCATAGGGTACTAATAATACATGATACATTCAGTTTCCAAAGCCAATGATTTGAATAAACCAGTCTCAAAGAAGACTGCAATGTACATTTACATCTGGGCCAAACACCTGTGACATACTCTCAAAGAATGTTGTCCATTACAATAGCAGCAGGCCACTAGCTGTTTTGCTGAAATCTACTAAACCTCACATAACTTCCTGTTCTCCAAAGACCACAAAACTGGTAAACAAGTTTGAAATTGACACAAACTTGACATTATTTTCTGTTCTTAACAGGTGTTTGTCAAACCCACCCATCTTGTTGATTACTTGAAAAGGTGTTCTGTAGGGTTAATAATAGTCAGGCCATAAAGATTTTCTGAAGTCAATTTCAAATTTGTTACCAACCAATTTGCCTTCCCTTTTTTTAGGTTAATGTTCATAATGGATTCAAATGAGCAGCACAATGCTCCTTTAGACTGCAATTCATTTTTTATATGCATTCATTCTATATTCAATTCATTTTTTATCAGTGTATTCACTAATTAATGGTTGTACATAAGTTTTGATTTACAGTATTACCAACACTGTGAAAATTGTCTTGCCCATAAAAACATTATCCAATGAGTATTGTTTGATATTGTTTTTTTTTTTATATAATAAGTCCATCCTTATAATCACTTATAATACAAACATAATTTTCATACTATAACTTCCCTGGTTTAGACCACCCAACATTTTTACATGCATTACTCAAAATGTCAATATGGACAGATTATTCAACATAATATTTCATATCAATCTGCAGTATCTAACACATCATCATCATCACTACCATCATCCTCCTCCTCATCATCATCATCATCACTACCATCATCATCATCATCATCATCATTTTACATTTCAGTTGATGTTGTTTACAGAAAGGTCCACTCACATATTTGTAAAGCCCTAATAATGAATTGATGCCCCTTCTTTCAAACATTTCTGAACCAGCCAATAACAAATCCTTAAGACTATCAAGCAAACCTCCTCATGATATATACCTTTTCTGTAACAGGTAGGTCCTGGGTGGGCTCCTGCCGATTCTGGCCCCACAACAAACAGCCCCGCCCTGAAGAAGAGCCTGGAGCCTCCACCAGCAGCCACAGTATTAATATCCAGCTGAGGATACAATATCATTTGACAACAGGGAATAATGAATATGAATAATTAATACATTTGTAAAGGCACATATATCTCTGAAGCAGGCTTGTGGTACACTTTTACACTAATTTGCAAGTGAGAAATAAAATAAAAATACACACAATCTTCATTAGTGTAATGTTGACACAAAAAGTTTTTAAATTTGTTTCCAGTTAAGATAGAAATTACATTTTTAGAAGCAAGGACTTCTTCAAACATATTATGTATTTCTAAGCAAATATTTTCTTTTGCAATTTTTAAGCCTTCGTAAGCATCACAACCCGGGGGGGGGGGGGGGGGGGGGGTCGACGTCGGACTTACGAAAGTAATTACCTATGTGCACACACCAAAATCGAAATCGGGGGCTCTCGGAATGGGCCTTGAGCAAAAAATGGGGTCTCTGTGAACTGGAGCTAAGGCTTCAGAAACCTCAAAATGCTATGCTCTGGAATGTGCACCGCGGCGAAGTTCCGGCGCGCCGTGCTGAAATGGCAATGCTCTGGCTCGGCCATGCTGCGAAGCGGCACGGACCGAGCAAAAAATCAGAAGCGGAACGGCAAATTGGGGGTCTCTGGAACTGGAAAAATCAAAATTTTCTGTGACTTCTGAAATTGAGATGCTCTGGACAGAATTTGGGCTGAAAATGGGGGTCTCAACTGCCGGACCTACTTTCTGTAAAGGTAAAATTTTCTTTAAAGATTTCCACAAATTTTTCAGAGATTAGACTTCAAGAAATGCAAGTCCCCCCCCCAAAAAAAAAACTCTTCAAAAATACTCGCCAGACACCGCAAGTAGTGAAATTTCATCATATTTGCTCACAGCAATGACATGCAGTACCCCTAATATGCATTGTATGGACTAAAATTTGCAAGTTTGTTCTATATATGTAGCTCCCTTTACTGACGATATATTTTTCTTGGTTTGTACACCATATTACGGCAGAATTAATCACTAGCTCATAAATTCTCACATTGTTAAAGCCCAAGTATAGTTTTGGTCGATCAGACAAATTTTTGGTCAATCTGCCACAAAGTATTCTATTGTCACCCCAGACATCAGAAAACATCATCATATCTATTGAAAATTGTTTAGAGTGTCAAATTATAATGTTTAAATTAAAGAAGAGCGTCTAGTGGTATGTACATTACCTATGGGAAATCTCGGGGGTTCCCCCCCCCTTCGAGATTTTACATTTTGAGTAATTTCTCAAAAGTGGGAGGGTTTCAGATCAAGGGTTTTCAGGGTATTAATAGATCATATAGGTGTATGTAAAAAACGTAATTGCAAAGAATTTCATTTTTTACCATTTACCAAAACTATATTTGGGCTTTAATACATGGCACATCTGGCTCCCACAGCCCATGGGTAAAATACTCACCTGAGGAGCCTGTATTGTGACTCCAGCTGTAGTGGTCTCAAACACATGTTCATACTCCCCTGCATAACGACTTACATCGGTTGATGTCCCTGGGTGGATAAATTTCAGTAAAATTTCAGAAATCCATCAATACTACTGTTTATTTACATGTTTACTTTGTTACACATTCATTTATGCATACATTTTTTGTTTGCATTGTTGTTCTACATCTTTGGACTGCTTTGAACAGACTAATGTCTTATAAAAAAGTTTACTTTTATGTTGACTACAAATACTGGGGCCATCATTCAGTATAATTTAAAAGGAACAACAACCTTTATTACAATTAAAGACACAATGTAACATTGTGGAAGCCCCATTTAAAATTTGTCACACTTTGCTATCTGACATATCTGGCAGTGTTTGGATGGACAAATAAACACCACAGAACACAAAACTTTAGACAGTTATGCTGTCACTCATAAAATATATACAAATAAGAATCAGCACATGAATTATACTCAGCTGATAAAAATTCTGCTATACAGCAGTCTATGAAGGAAAACGGGAATGGTTGCTCAAATGGCTCAATGAATTTCACTTTTTAAAAACACTTCATGATCGTTTTGAACTGCATTTTTTTTTTCAGGACTTCATTTTTAGGCCTTATCAGAGACTCTGGTAGCATGGGGAATCATGTAGCTTAGATTTTTTAAATCGAAACATTGATTTACGATGCCTTAAAGTTCAAACCGTCTCTTTCAGCTACTGATACATGTATGTCGCATTCATCAGAGGTTTTCTTTCTATTAAAGTGGACAAATAAAGATCTGACAGAAATCCTTTTTTTTTAACTGCAATGTAGTCCGTTCTTGTCAAGCAAATTTCATAAATACAGTAGTAGTGTTGTGTATGCAATTCTACTGGTGACATGTCAAAAACATGAAATGGAAAAAACTGCTTTTCAAGTTACTGTATTAAAATAAATATTATTTTCTGACAAATATTTCTAATCTCATAATATTACACACAACAGAACATATGTAGATATAGTATCACTATCAAAATTTCTTTCCCCAGTACACCATAGGACTTTACAAACCTCAATAAAATTGAAAGAATTATAAATAACATCATTGTATCTGTATTCCATATGATTAAAGTCAGGTTTTACAGCTCTATTAGAATACTGTTTAAATATTTCAGTGTTGAATTGCAGGTTATGTACAACAGGGTCAAAATATCAAAGTGATAAGTTGGCTCACCTCCCATATCAAAGCCGATTACAGGTAGCGTTGACACACGGTTATACGTTGTTAGTGCGTATCCTACCACTCCTCCTGCAGGCCCTGATAGAATGGCTCTTGAACCATTAAACCTGAAGTAAATATAGTATGTGTTTAGTTACAACTGAAAGGAAATGCATGATATTTATATAATTTTGGATGCACTCCAGTAGCATACCATATGTATTGCATTAAGAAAGCATGAATATTGCACAAATCTAAGATGAGTGCAATATTCATGCTGATGAATGCAATACATACCACAAAAGAAATCCAATATTATGTACAAATTTGAAGAAATGTGTAAGTATACTTTGTAATTGTTGCAATCAAATCTACAAATATATGAAAATATCTAGCTCTGTAATTTCAAACTCATGCACATCATCTCACATTATGTAAAACATTGTTATGCTTGCGCTAACGCAAACAGTGTTGAATATTGTAACAATATTGAATGCTCATTCTCTAGTGATAAGCATATGTGGAACAAGTTGGGCAGGTAGTATGCTAAAAATATTGCATGCCATCAAGCCAACTCCATAAGGGAAATAAATACAACACTCAATCAGAAAAGTAGCTTGTACTTACAACAATTATTTATATGGGACTGAGTACCATTATGTGCACCTTGAAACACAGTATGAGCAAAATTCATTTTCACCATATACTATAGATGATGTGTCATTACTACCGAGGACCCGCTGTTACCACAATTTTTTTGGTATCTATTTATTTATTGATTCATTGATTGATTGATTTCATTATTATTAGTAGTATTTTTTTTATTTTCTTTATCTTATCTTATTTTATTTAAATTTTTTATTTTTTATCTTTTTATTTTTATTTATTTATTTATTTATTTATTTATTAATCTATTTATTTTCTTATTTTTTTTTTATTTCATTATTATTACAGCGGGACCCGGGGAAATCCCACGGGTCTAGCGGTGGAGGTTTATGTGAAATGGGAATATTTTGAGATCAAAAATTGTACCATTAATTGCCCTCTTAAATGTGTTTGATGGTCCTTTGCAGTAATTCGTGGATTTTTTTTCTTACACTGCAGATTCATAATTAATTTGTTTAAAAAATTGTATTTATTTCCATGGAAATTTTCGGAAGTTATTGTGACAATACGTTTTCAATGAGTTGTTATATTATGCCTTTTAAAATTTCATTAAGGGAAATCTTTTTTTTTTAATTTGCATTTACTGAAGGTACCGCTACCCTTGTCCCGTTAAATTCCGGGGCCGCGGTACGTCAATACCTCGTACAAGTAATCTCATACCGTACCCTGTACCCGTACTTACACCCTAACACAGGTCCATATCCATCTCCGTACCTGTGCCTCTCATCTCGTATCCATACCAGCTGCGGACCGTACCTTACCCGTCTCACAAGTCTCCTATCCTACCTCTCGTCTCGTTCATTGTACCTGTACCAATGTCAGCGACCAATTCCCGTATCCACAAGGACCATAATCCCTTACCCTGTACTCTACGTCTTGTAATCGGCTGGCCAGTTACCCTCTCCTTTGTACCTGGCATAACCGTTACCACATTCTCTTGTGCCTGTGCATAACCGTACCCATTTCCTTGTACCTATACTTACGTAATCATATACTTTATAATGTAGGCTACATTTTTAAAATACATATATAAAAAATTTGTACCCGAACCCATGGCTCTGTACCCGTACCCATACTCATACCCGTACCCATGCTTTCCGTCTGGCTCTGTATCCGTACCCGTAATCGCTGTTTGTAGTATATAATTTTGGGGTGATAAATGCATTATCATTAGAATTGAAAAGACTACACAAAATTAAGC
>JZLH01S0601608.1:1757-17413 GCA_001188425.1 Eucidaris tribuloides
GATGGAATCTGTGAAATTTTTGTCTCTCATTTTGTGTATATTGACCTCAAAGGGACAGACAAGCAGTCATTGGTGAGTCTACTGAGGCCATCTTCTGGCAGATGTGAGTGGGAGTGAAATCAAAAGAAGACTAGTTTCATAAGGTGGCTAACACTGGCATCAGATTGGGGGTGGGGGTGGGGGTGGGGTTAGGGGTTGGGGGTAGGGGACACTTGACCCTTCCAAATGAAATTTGATCATGGTACAGAGAGGCTTAATATGAATAGATTTGTGTGTGTACTGTGTATGTTCGTTTCCGATCCCCCAATGATTGCGCCCATTCGTTTCTGAAACCCGAAATGTTTTGGCTCAATATGCCACTGGTGGCCAAAATGTGTTTGCAATCACCAACCATTTTAATTACAGTATTTTATACGTGTGAATGCAAATCGAATCACGAAAATTCAAATTATGCTTCAGAGGGGTTTTCTAATCACGATTTTCCCAAATCATTTCAAGTTTTCATTTGAATTTCTTGACATCTAAAAACACGATTTTGGAGGTAGAGTTCTCAGCTTATGTAACTTTTCATTGACTTCGACTACTGTTGCACATTCTGGGACATGTGTACAAATGCGTCGCAGCCATGCGAACCATCCTGTGCATGGTTAATTGACAGCATAGTATCATACCCAGAAACATGCCCAGAAACATGCCCATGCCTCTTCACTATAATTTCAACTTCTTATCGCATTGTCTGCCAAGACTTATTTTTTTGTATGGTCGGTAAGCCAAATTCAGGGTAGGAATTAATTTTTATTTTTTAAGGGCGATTTTTATTAGAGCCTTGGGGCTATTTTTGAATTTTGGGGGGCTATTTTTCTACCACTGGGGCTACTTTTTCGTTGCACATCAGAATTTGAATAATGCAATGAGACTGCCGATGTTTTAGCTGGTGCTTCATCCATAAAAGCAACCATTTAATTCATTTTTGTTTTAATGTCACAATAAAAAAAAATGTGAAATTTTTTGTTGCAAATCTGAGGGCGATTCTGAAGGAAATGGCCACCCCAAAGAATTGGGTTTTGGGGATTTTAGGGGGCGATTTGGGCTTTGCCAAGGGCTAAATCGCCTGTCGCCCTGGGTTATTTCCTACACTGCCCAAATTCCATAATTGCAATCATGTTTACAATCAGAAATTGGCAGACATGCAAAAACAGTCAGAGAAACCTTCATACACTGTACGAAAATGTTCAAATTTTTGTGAAATTGCTCGGACACACACACACACAAACCCCAAATGTACATGAGTTACCATTCTAATTTTTGAATCACTTCACTCATGGAATCCATACTAAATTTAACCCATGAAGATTAGAAAAAAAAAATAATTGCAATGGGATGATGAAGTTATGTGTCACACAGGAGACACAATTAGTCATTTACTGAGTTCATATCTAATTAAGATAATTTCTTAATTTCCAAACCTGTAAACTGAACTAATTAACAAAACAAAACCAGCTGCGTTACAGACACAAACTAAATTAACCTAAATAAAGCCACAGCCCCCCTGGAAGCAAAATCTTGTGATTTTTCTTATAGAAATTAATCATCTTGTTAGACACAATACAATTTTTTTTATTCTTTTAAGATAACCAACCCCCCTTGGCTCAGAATGCATTTTGAAAGAATTACCCGTTTCTGTTCACATGCTGCGAGTATGAAATCCAATTTATGGAAGAAATGAGTGCATAATTCGGGAAGATTAAGTCTGAATTATTGATTAGTCATCAAATAAGCAGATCATTATGGTATTATTTTACAAATTTGTTTTCTGAGAGCCACGATTTGTAACTTGAGAGGCTGAGTGGGTAACGAGGGTCGTGAATCAAAGACGGAGACCAGTCCACTAATTATGTATTCAAGTTTATGCTCATTTCTGTCTCAAGGCAGCTTGTAGGTGATAATAGACTGCCTTTATGCTCTCTATACAAAGTCATATTGATATATGCACAGAATGTGGAGGGTATTTTTTTTTTTTATAACAAAACTTTGCTGCTTGTACATGATACTCATAAAAGACACACTTGAAGTGTGATGCAAAATGTAAAGTCCAACATAGGTTTCCAAATTTCTAGAGCTTCCCTGTTCCTTCCTCAGGGCAAATGACTCAAAATAGATAAGACTCCAATTGTTCTTATTATTATCATTCTTGTTATTTTCACTGCGCACCATATGTACAAATCAGGAGTCAACGTCATTCACCATATATACATGTATCAGCGATCTGCATGGTACGGTAGAAGATTGTGATGTATGGAGGGATGGACACGACTTGATGAAACAATGGGAACAAAGTAACGATCAACAAATCACTAAGGCCCGATTTACACCAAAAGGCCGGCCCGAGGCCCGCAATTTTGTGCATTTACACCAAATATTAGGCCGGCCTCAGAGATGCCCCCTTTCCAAAATTCGCTGCATTGTGTCTCCCTATAAAAGAAAGCATTATTTTTTCATGCGTGATTAACATCCTGTCTCTCGTAAGAGAATCGACTTTAAAAAAAAATATGTTGGAATGAGACTGCGAAGTAATAAACAGCAATATTTTTCATATCGTGTAATGTTGATGTTGATACAACTTAATGCAGTTCGTATCAACACTATAAAGAAAAAAGGAGACATATAACGGATGTAATACTTCATGTATTTTGTTGTCTTTTTTTCAAATTTACGATAGTTGGTTTGATTGGCTTCATTCACGGTTTACCCGCACCCATGCATACACCAGAAGTACGGTGCGGGCATTGTTTGGGCATTGTGTATTACGTAACAGCGCCGCATCGCGTGGTAAATTGGGGGCCCGAGGCCTCCTTTCCATTCTACACGAATAAAGGCCGGCCCGGACTACCCTCCAAGGAGGTGGTCCCAAATCGGAGGCTCGGCTCCTTTGCATTTACACCAACCTTAGGCCGGGCATTCGGCCGGCCCGAGCGCCGGCCTAAAAGCTTGGTGTAAATTCGGGTCTATCATGACCAAAACTAATCGGCATATTAAAACTAGAACAAAACAAGCATACATTGTATTATGCTAACAAATGTAAGATAGGTTTTATCCATATTTAGTTTTATATACCACATTCCATATATCTTGTTCATTGATTGGTTAAAAGTATTGTCACGTGATTAAAAATAAAACAACACTATTTCTGTCCAGATCTAGGAGCGGAGAGCTACATAGTAAAGTACTATCGGACTCTCATGACTCTTATCGAGCTCCATAGTACGATTATCTGAGTCCGATTAGTACATTAAAATCTGTCAACGATGATGGGCGCTATATTATTTGCCCACCCGCGACCGACTAGCTAGTCGACAGCTCGCGACGCGATTTGGACCTTTATTGCTATGTGGTGCATTCATGCCAGCGTTTTTGCTGTGCTAGCGAATTATTATTCTTTTTCATTTAAATAATTTAAGGTTATCATGTAAGTAGATCTAATCATACTTTTTAACCAATCCAATTGTAACAAAAATATATGAATGCAGTTATAAAACAAATATATTTCTGGCCATTAGAGGGTCTCCGGTTTAAAACTATGGTTCCTCGGAGGATGCAATGAGTAGTATTTTGCTTTTTCGCGGGCCTGCGCCCTCAGGCAAAATAGTAGTATTGCCAGTCACCTCGGGGCCCATTAGTTTTAACCAGACCCTAATTGGCAGTAGTTATTATTTGTATAATATTGTCTTTTATCTGTTTTGAGTATTTTTTTAGGCACAAATTTTTTTCAATGAGATATTTGTGTGTCTCAATAATGATAGTGTTACTGCTGATATCTGCATTTAACATGTCGTGTTTGTGTGTGTGTGGTGTCGTGTGGGTGTGTGTGTTGTGGCTGTTGTGTGTGTGGTGTGTGCTGTGTGTGTGTGTGTGTGTGTGTGGTGTGTTATTATTTATTATTTTTTGAGTTTGTAACACTACAGGGCTATATTGAAAAGCAAATTCTTCAAACTTGAATTACACTACCCTGCATTTTTTAAAGAAGACTTCAAGAAATAAATTGATAACATGCACTACGGGAAATTAATACTCTATAAGAAAAAAAATCAAGAAGAAGAAGAATAGTTAGTAATTGATTTAGTCCAGCTCCTCATGCCTTTCCTTCCCCCACCCAAGCAAGATGACTGTAATTGTTTTGAGAGTAACTCATATAGGTGGGACTGTTATGAGATAATCATCACAGTGTTTTCCTCTTCATGATTGACAGTGTCCTTTAACTATTTTAAGTCTTAGTCCTCATTGCTAGGTTCCTGGACCTAATTGATGGTAATTGGGGGAAGGGGACAATGGCCTCATTCCCCCTACCCCCTTGGGATTTGACTGTGTTTCTAGGCTGCACAATGGCCACACCTGTTGAGTTCTTAAAAAATTGTACTGTTAAAGAATATTATTGCTATACTAATATTCTTTATCGAAGGCTAAGAAAGTAGATTTTCTGGTAATATAAATTCACATTAATTTGATGGCCTGCTGACACACACACACACACACACACACACACACACAGGTTTCCACCGTCAAACCGATGACATCAATTTTTTGGTGTGTGTTTGTGTGTGTGTCTGCACCTGCGTACTACGCATGTGTACGCATCTAACTGAAGACACACACAAGATTTATACATGTAAACCGAGGACATACAAACACACACTAGTTGAAGTGATCACACACATGTATGTGTAATCACCTTCGACCAAGGACATACAATTTTTAATGTGAGTGTGTGTTTGTAACGGTAATACCAAGGACACACACGGCAATTTTTACCTATTAAATGAGGATGAAACTTCTGACAACTGTGGACGTATACACTACAGTACACAACCTCCACATGTGGACGTTCTCTATATACCCCCAGACCTTGCTTACTGGTTGTAATGCCACATAAGCACCTCAATTACAACAAGATCTAAAAACGTGGCCCGTCCCCCCTGGAAGGTACGTCCGCAGTTGTACAGTAAAATTAATCCAAAACGTCCACGGTTGGATGCAATTACAAACTCACACACACACACACACACACACACACACACACACACACACACACACACACACACACACACACACACACACACACACACACACACACACACACACACACACACACACACACACACACACACACACACACACACACACACACACACACACACACACACACACACACACACACACACACACACACACACACACAAACACACACACATCATCATCATCATCCATCATACATCCTTGCACCCCTCCCCATCCATTTACCACTTTCCACTCCCTCAAACCATCTATGTCAGCACCCCACCCTGCTCCATATTCCTTAATCCCCTACATACACACACAGAGGCAGACAGACACACAAACACACAGACAGACAGACAGACAGACAGACAGACAGAAGACACTCTTGGCTATTTCAGGTCTGAAGGCCAACCCATCTGAGTTCTATCTTTCTTCAGTTTTCTGTTTCATATCAAAACGTGATAAGGGCATCACCCAGTGATAATTGAGTGGTAGAAATCTGGCTGGAGGTTATAATTTATTCACTTCAGCCGACTGAGAAAATATTGAATTTCCTGGAGTGAGATTTGCCATCATATCACACAGGTAATTCAGATTATCAGGATGAATTAACCTCTCTCCACATATTCAATCAATATATTAATATGTGATGTCCACACAAACAAGGACAGTATCAGTATCAACCCTAACAAATGAGTAAACTTTCACAGTTTCTAAAAGTTATTTACAAATATTGTATGCATATTACAGTGACCCCACGATACAATTGTTTTAAGGTTCCTTATCTTCTCCTTATTGTTATTTTATCTGCAACAAGAATTCTTGTTTATTTCAATACAAATTGCTTTTTTACCTGCAACAAGAATTTTTGTTCATTTCAATACAAATAACAACTTCGCAGGTGATTAAGTCAGAAATTCTCGCAATGGCTAACTATTAACAACCCCCTCCTGATATATATATATATATATATTTACTTGAGATAGCCTGTCACTCAACAAACAGACAAAATGAAGACCTTCAATGGAGGTTTGCATAATAAAGTTTACATTAAACAGTTGGTGACATACATGTACCATATGTGGGACAAATACGGCCAATATTGCTGATAATTTTCCCAACAGCAAATACTGCAACAAACAAAGAACAACAACAACTAGGCAAAAAGATAGAGATAACAGAAATTAGACAATTCAAAAATGAAAAGGAATAATCCAATCAAATATTACAATTAACTGGGCAATCTTAAAGAGCCTGAAGTTACTTTATGATGGAAACAGGTAAAAGGTGTGCATGTTAATATTTCAAAGTATACAAGTAACAGCTTGATAGATTTCTATAATGCAGTCCAAGGTCAAATTTAATGGCTTTCCTATCCCCCTGTGGAGAAAAACTGTGAGGAGTCAGAGGAAATATTAAGTGGGCATACACATCCTAATTCAATAAATTTCTCCCCCTTTAAAAAACTATGTAGGTGAGGCTATACAAATCTAGTCATAGCTGTTTACCTCAAAATTGAGGGGGAAAACACAAATCCCAACACTTGCACATTCTTTAGGGCTTCCATGTAGGTGTTTTATGGGTGAAAATTTAAGGAACAAACTGGGAAATCTCCCACATTACTGTTACTAAATTTGTCACTTTTAATCTGTGTCAGTTAACTCCTAGCCCAAGGTCAGGCATTGGGAGTGTCTGTGTTGATCTAGTTTTTGTACAATACTTGGAATCATGAATTTGATTTAAAGCATCAAAGAAAAAACAATGAAGCATTTGACCTTATTTATCATTTATTTGATAATACAGAGATGAACAGCAAATTCATTCTGCACAAAAAAAAATGGTTAAGTACAAAATGAAGAGACATCAGATGTTTTGGTTGTAATACCATGCTTCAAGTAAGAATATCTGATTTGTTGTATTTTCTCCTTTGACACTATGTTAGTGCTAGCTGGAAAGTTTATATTGTAGAAAATTCAAATACAACGGTAACCCTCTCACTAAAAGGTTTGATACATTTATACAATAATACTAACAAAATAAAATAAAACAAATAATTTGATCATTGGGAAAGACAAAAAAACACTTCAAAAAGCAAATGAGTTCAAACACGTATACACCTAGAGTATATATTCAGACTGGAAGGATTTGTCTTCAATTTGTTTTATACTTATTTGCTCTCCTCGTGGCCATTAAAGACGCTATATAACACTGTAAAAGACCCGTTTAAAAAATTGTTGAACTTTGCAATCTGACATATCTGACAGTGTTTGAATGAACAAATAAACACCCTAGAACACAAAAGTTTGGACAGTTATGCTATCACTAGTCAAATATGTGCAGATACAAATGGCACATTAATTTATTATCAGGCGATAAGAAATTCTGCAACACAGTAGTCTATGGGGGAAACCTGGAATGGTCTCTCAATGATTTTCATCTTTTTAAAGTACTTAATGTTCGTTTTAAACTGCAATTTTTTCAGGGCTTTATTTTTAGACCATATCAGAGACACTGGTAGCATGAGGAATCATATAGCTCAGATTTTTTTAACTGCAAACATTGTTATACAGTGTCTTTAAGTGTATGTATCAGCCTCATCACCTTAACCACAATTATTATCATTAGTTGCTGTTTTTAATGAAAATATGAACAAATAATAAAACAAAATGACAAGCTGTCCACACATGAAATACTGTATGCATCACATGGTAGAATCCCATCTGTGGCATGACTGACTCCGCGCTAATAGAAGTACTACGCAAAAATAGCATGTCAAACATAAGTATGGCAAGTGTGTTGTGTTGTGGGGGGCACCATTTTGGGGTCTATAATTGTTCTGCAACATGATACACCCACCTTCAAGAACTTGCAATCTGACCTCAAAATCTTGGCTACACCACAGAGGTATGGGTACTCAGGGACTGGCTAAATACTCTGGGATTGGTTATGCTCAGGTTCACATACCCGCAGAGTGCACTTAAGTGTTTTGCTCAAAATATACACACAGTTGAAAAATAAACCTGAAACATTTGCCAAGCCAACGAAAGACGTGGCAAACATCGACAGATCGAAACCTCTCGCCTGCATCCTGCGATAGTTTACTATCTTATGAAGATAGTTATCACTATCTGGAATGCCCTTCGCTGCCTGTCAGTGCCAGATGAACTAGCCAAAAACTTTTTTCTCTATTTCAATCTTCCCATTTCCTTATCACCATCATCATTTTCAAGATATATTTCTTCCCCACTAGAAAAAAAAATCAAGTAGATTTACATTGATAAATCAGACATATTTTGCCATTAACCTTGTATATCATAAAAAAATAGTTGCAGTTGCCAAGTATCTATATGATGAAACACATCAAAGGAAGGATAATTATGAATAAAATTATGTCCTGATGGCGCAGTGGTGGGTGGTGGGGGTGGGGAGATTGCACACAAACACAGTTAGAAAGTTATTTTCATTAGAGAAAGTCAAATAGGTCTACAGGTTTTTTGATATAAATTATCATTCAGATTATATTGCCCTTCACCTTGCAGTCATTAAAAGTTTGCAGTTGCCAATTTTCTAATGAGGAACTAAATATCACGATAATAATCAATAAAGTTATGTCGACGGGGAATAGTGGTAAGTGGTGGGGGTGGGGTGGGGTGAGTGTATGGTGGGATGGGTGTAAATAATGAAAATATAATATGTCTGCAATGGCTCAGAGTCTTGCAAAAAAGTGATTTAAAAAATGGACTTTTAAGTCATGATAAAGTACTAGAGCAATTCGGCTGCGCGCAGCCGATGTGGTATGCTTCCGTACCCCTGTCCAATTCCAAAATTGAAATGTTCGGGGCCTTGTGACCTTTGACTGTTCAACTCTGAAATCTCATCAATTCATCAGTGCCCCATAATACATACATGTACTTCACCCAAGTTACATAAATAGCTGAGAAGACATTCTCAAGTTACTGTGGTAAAAACACCAAGTATGGAGTTTCGTGACCTTTGACCTTGAACCTTTCAACTCCAAAATCCAAACACTTCATTGGTGCCTTATAACACTTACTTTACCCAAGTTACATCAATATCCCATAAAGCCGTTCTTACATTATCATGGTAAAGACACCGAGAATGGGGCCTCGTGACCCAAATTCAACGTTTGGCCTTTTAACTCTGAAATATGACCAGTTCATTGGTGCCTTATATTACATACTTCACCCAAGTTACATCAAAATCCGACCAGCCATTCGTAAGTTATCATGTAATGAGAACAAATCAGACATGTTTCAGGCACTGTGACCTTTGACCACTGACCTTTCAACCCCAAAATCTAATCAGTTCATAGATGCCGTAAATAGTACATACTTCACCCAAGTTACATCAAATTCCGACAAGCCGTTCTGAAGATATAATGGTAACGAGCCCAAATCAGACATGTTTTAGGCCCTAGTTGTGACCTTTGACCTTTCAACCCCAAAATCTAATCAGTTCATTGTTGCCCCATGGTACATACTTGGTCCTAGTTACATCAAAATCCGATCAGCCAGTCTGAAGTTATCGCGGTAACGAGAACTGGTAACAGACGGACGGACAACCTGAAAACATAATGCCTCCGGCAACTTCGTTGCGGAGACATAAGAAAAGAGAGGAAAATGTGGAAAATGAATTTGTAGCCATGGAAATATAAGCAAACTTGTTAGAAGAAATGACTCAGCCTGAGGTAGTTATCATTTGTATCTGCCTAAACTAGGATGTAATTATTACTTCATCAATGAAGTTGTTATATGTGTTTTAAATTTCATGTGACGTGCACACATGGTCATCATTAAAACCTCTCCCACCTTTACCACAACATAGTTTTGAAACTGAATGCCAAAGGTTTTCCTTTTCAACCTTTCCATGTTACATGTATATCCCCAAGAGTTATTAAGCACAGACAATCTAAACTACACACTGGACTAGGTTGGGCAGTGTTTAAAAATGGCATTTCCCAATAAAGCTAGATCAAATCTGGCACATTACAGTTTTCACAGGCTCTCAACTTGTTATTTTATACAATCAGTAATCAAATGCAACAAGTTGACAGAAAATTCAATATTCTAACAAATCCACCTGTTAATATAAAGTTCTGAGACAAATTCAGTGATTACATATAACTCGGAGAATTGAGGATTGTAGGAGTAAAACACACCTTGTAGTTCATTATACCTTAGTTTTGATCATTTTGTCGGTAAATGGAAGTGTTTAGGGAAAGTTCTAATTTCTAATTATAGAAATTTGCTGTTTCATGAAATTATACCAATCATATCTTTATCACAATCTAATCTTACTTGGAGTGTCAACTGCCCCCACTTACCCCCCCCCCCCCCTCGTAAGATTCTAAACAAAAGATTGATTAAAATCATTCTAGCAATGAATCTACTTCTCAGATTTCAACAAGTTAGATGTATATTTACAAAATAATGTGTTTCAGGTGAACAATTATGTCAGATACATATTTTATGCACTAATTGGGAACAAGTTAAGAAGTTACAGGGATGGCAGCTACAATTTATGACAGGGTCTGTAATCATAAGCAACGAGCTTTTGTACATAAAGACCTGAAATATGGACTAAAAGTAAGATTGCTCAGCCAAAATTTAGGGTTTTGCCTGTAAATGGCATTCCTAGATAGTAATTATGATTAATTTACAAGTCATTAACAATCAGCACATTTTTACAATAATACTTGCTGGAAATATAAACATACACAAGGCTTGTAAAAAGAAAAATAATGCACACTGTTCGCTGCTATTATGCCTAATTTATCGTAAACCATGTATGCTCCAAAATACCACAATACACCTGTTGGTTTAAACAGCTCTCTTGACAAGTTAGATCATACGTCCCTGTGACAGATAATGTCAAAATTAAAAGCAACCTGCACGCCTTAACGCCGATAATAACCCGTTCTCAAAATTGAGGATTAACGAAACACCTGCCTTCCTGATCGTAAACTGCAACCTTGACGGGACATAAACACCGTCAGACACCGACCAACGGGGATTGGACAGACGCTCTCAGAACGGAACCGAGGCGCTTTATTATCGGGAGCCAGGCGAGGTTGCGTTGAGCACCTGAGGGAGAACGAGACAAGATCTCGCTTGGATTTGTTGTTTTCTCTTTTCATGAATGTCACTCAGTTCCTCATGTTGACTTCCAATTCCTCGATGGCCTTGCTCGTTTAAGGTGTCAAAAGGGGTCGCGCAGGAAACGCCCGGAAGAGCTACGTACCGAGATTGCGGAGCGCTGCTGTCGAGTTGTTTTAGCTCGCACGTGATGGAAATAAACAACTGTTTGCTATGAATTAATAAGCATTTTTATTCGGTCTGTGTTCTATTCATGTCTTTATGATTATTACGTAGAAGAAGTGGGTTTTCTGATTTTATTTTGATGACTGTGAAATGAAAATGAATTGAATGGGTAGTTGAAGACTTTCGAAACAATGAAAAGAATGACATTTTCTCGGCAATTATTAATATACTTTGTTGCTTGTCCAAAACAAACACTTTGTCATTCTTCATATGGTACACGTAAATTGTATCAGTAACTTTATATTTTCAAGGATAAAACAAATTTTCACTTGTTTAGAAAACAAATGAAATGTAGCTCCTCATTGTGGCTTGGAAAAGAGTCATCACAGAGTATGTTTTATCATCAAACTGAAACTGCGTCTATTACACCGTAAAATTGTTCATTTGAGAATTATTAAATATTGGAACAATTTTTATAGGTAACATAATAGAACATTTGAAATTTCTGCAAGGAATGTCATCATCAAATTGTTCTTCGACTTATCATGACCAAATATAAACCTGATATTAAGAAAGGCATGCAATTTGACAAATATCTTAGTACTGACACTGGGTTGATACAAATAGAAAATGTTTACAACTTAACTTGCCTCAGAGTGTTCAACCCTAGAAATCATATCACCCCAGAGGTACTCTTTACCCTGAAATTGATAATGGAATCTTCCTACTGAGCACTGCATTGACAACATGATGGATTATTCCAAGTGTTTATTCGGGGTGTAGTGCTATGGACAGGTTTGATTCTTTCAGTATTAATTAGTGCTATCTTGTCTGGTCCAGGCACTAGGGATTAAATGCAGAGACAGTCCATGTAAGTCAACACACTTTCAGAGGAAGGATGTAATTCATTAAGTCGTATTTATTATATGCCAATGCTGGCAGAGTTTGGTGAATGTGTGCACATATTACATAATCTGTAGTGTGGATTTAAAAGCTGCAGAACTGTCAGTTAAATGCAAAGTCATTCTATGTTGTAATGTAATGATTATAATGTGCTTACTATAAGTAATGATGTTGAAATTATGGTGATAACAAATAAACAAAGAAATGAATGAATAGATAAATGATAAATGAATATTTATATATAAACAAATATCTAAATAATGTGTCATATAATAACTACCTTTGTCTTAAATATCACTTTCACTCCATTACCATCACCACACTGTCACACACAGATACATACACACACACAGACAGACAGACACACACACACACACACACACACACAGACACACACACACACACACATACACACACACACACACACACACGACACACACACGACACACGACACACAGACACACACGACACACACACACACACACATACACACACACAACACACACACACACACACACACACACACACACACACAAACACACACACAAACACACACACACACATACATACGTGTAGATACACGCACAATACACAACACATCACGACACACAGACACACACACAAACACAAACACACACAGACACAGACACAAACACACACAAAGATACACAAACATACACATACACATACACACACAGACACATAAACACACACACACACAGACATAGACACACACATACACCAATACACACATACACACACATACACATACACACACATACAGTATATATACTCACATACACACACTAGTAAACACATACATACACAAACACACAAACATCTTGATGCAGGGTATGAATTTACATTTACGTGCAAACTACATGTACATAGATAGAAAGATAAGATGTATCCATTATTACAGTGAAAGAAGATCACAATAACACTTTGTTATCACAACAGGAACTTGGTCACTATTAAATTTCAGCATGAAGTAGGCCAACATAGCAACAATAAATCTCTTCATGTTTATTTTCTGTTGGAGGGATATTTCCTGATTTTATACTTGAATCAAGTTTTTATACAAAATGCAATATGTAAAATAAAAACTTTTTCAGTCACAAACTTACAGAATGTCTGCACCTTGAAATACCACATCATGCAAAGATGTTTTAATTGAAGTTTTTTTTTTTCTTTTTGGGCACATGCACTAACAAAATGTACAGAAATAAATAATAGGGAGATCGCGTGGTTATGGTGTACTCAGAAATGATGAATGATTATATTTAGTGTCCGCTTATTTCTAAGTGAATTCCATTTCTTTTGGGGGAGATTTCTGCATGTTTGTCACAAATGAGTAATAAAGTGTCATTATAATTATGGTGGCTACAACCTTTCATTGTGATTGGTATTGGTCCAGGTTTGAAACTTTGTAGAGAAAAAAACCTAGGCTCTATATTCCTGGGACTACTCTAACAGTTTTGTGTAGAAAAGGTATTATGTCTGAAGTGTAGTAAATTAGACATCAGATTGCCAGAAGAGCCTGCTATCTGCAGCTAGATGGCAATAAAACAATTACGTATCACGTAATCTGAGTAAAAGGTGTGAACAGTTTCCTGAAAGGATATTGAACGTAACCTGAAATGACCATGCTACTGTTGATACATGTTGATATGGTTCACTGGTGACATATCTTCTGTCCTACAGATAGAATACATAACATGTACACTTGTAAGTCTACATTTACATGTAAAAATCAAATAATTCTGTGTTAAACAGTGTTATTAAATTGTATTGCACATACATGTGCTGGTACTTTACTTAAACTGTCACATCACTCAGTTCCTGTAATTTTCAATATATACTTACAAATAAATACGCCTGTAAAACTAATTTGAGTAAATTTATTTTACTATTTTTGTTTCAAGTTATTTTTGTGCATATACAAATTTCTTTTTATCTCTGACTCTCACAGTGCGAACTTTCAAGAATGTTATGCTAATTAAAACTTTCTTTGTTATTCTTCTTCATGTATACAGATTTATTGCAGAACTTAAGAGACAAGTGACATATTTCAATTCAATTCAGCTTTACTGTCAAATATGGAATTTGTTACAATTTATAAAAGGAAACATACATTGCACAATAAATACATGCGATAAACAAGGACTGACTGCCTGAATTCGTAAACAGAAACATGTAAGTAGATGCATGAATAAATGGAGAAGAACAAACAAAAAACTGTGGGGAAAAAATTAAACATCATCATTGAATATGTGCAGCTTTGATATCACAATTCACACCTGCTGCTAATAAAACTCTTCATGCACAAAGGTCAGGAATTTTTCAAAAGTGAAAATATTATCCACTGTTTTCAATGCTTCTGTGTAAATATAATTGAACAACCGGGAGTTAACCTTGAGATAGAGGACAATATTTGATCTCACTGAGCACTGTACAACTTCATATTTTTTATCAAGGGAATCAAAACGGTGATTTTTCAGAGATCTTTCAGTGACGCCTGAAAGAAAACTAGTGACTGTTTGACAAATACATCATGCTGATATCACACACACAAACAATAAACTTTAAAAACTGATACTTCAAATTTTCACACACACCATATCCACTGCACATAGCCTTTCAGGTTTGAAGTGATCATTTAATACAGGAGCTATTGCAGGCATAGATAATATCGTTGACCTATCACTTTTCATTTGTTTTGTCTGTTAACATTGTTAAAAAGCCAGTGGGTTTCGCATACAGAGCTAGGCAAAAGCTATTCAGGAAGTTAGTTCCATTAAATTCCTCATTTTACAAACTCCAATCATGCTGACAGACTCAAATATTTAAAGGGAAATAACAAGATTAGACATAGTCCTCAGTTTATGAAACAATGATACCAGAAACAAAGGAAAATGTTCCAGATTTCTGCTGTGAAAAGTTCATGGTCAACCATTTCCTCTCTGTTGCACAACTACCATCAGAAAATCTTGTGATATTGAAATTTGGTTGCTAAGGTTTCTATGGGTTCAAATTTTTCCTTGTATGAACTTTAATTTGATACTGTTTCTCCTCAAGTAAACAAATTTGAGACAAATCCTTCCAGCCTTAAAATTCATTCTAGCCAGTGTATATATTGGTATATGTTTCAACTGATTTAGTTCCTGAGGCATTATGACTTTTCCCAATATGTTACTTCAGGTGCATGATTTTTGTTATTATTGATATTGTTTTAGTTCTAACACGTCGCTACCACTGGGTGAATAAAGGAGTTGTATATTTACATGTACATGTAGAGCCTACCCAAGTTCAAATGGAATTTGTAAGCAGGTTCACTGGAAACATTTGTGTCTTTATAACATTTTAGATTCATGACATACTTTTAAAGGTATTGGCTAACATTTACCACAGTTAAAAAAA
>JZLH01S0601610.1:0-15133 GCA_001188425.1 Eucidaris tribuloides
GCTGCAACTACTGGCGATTACCTGCGATAACTCGTCGTAACTCAATCGCAGGTAGTCGTAACTGCTAGTGTGACCAAGGCCTAAGGAAAACAACTACAACAGACAACAGTGCAAATATCATATTGTTATAATAACAGTAGGCATTCAAAATCGCACACACTTTTATGACACTTATGACACAAAAGCTATGGCGAACATTTTGAATCGTTTTTGCAGATTTCTTCAAAGTGCGCACGTTACAAGTATACCTCCAGTGTGTATGTTACTACTTTTGTTACTGTCATACATAAGTTCCGTCAGAATGTTGCCATGATTATCCATTATTTTAATCATTTTTTTTTATTTAAACATTGGCTGAACTGTCTGCCACAGTGTGATCTACCGTTGCAGAAAAATGGCATGGTGCTGTCGGGAAACGCGCCGCAAAAACAACCAAGGTAATGATAATATTTTTTAAAGGAATATGATTATAATATATTTGAAATAGAACAACTGTGTTTATAAAGCGCAATGAACCCACCTATAATACCCAAGGTACAGCAGTAACAACGTTGCAGATGAATGATTTATGGAGCATAACGCATGGTTTCTATTTTAAAGAATGATTTAGGTTCATACTATCAGCACTTCGTGTTTAGATTTTGGATAATTACGTTTTCCAGCCCCAGGCTAACAATGACTACAGTTTAGAAACAATGGGATCTACATAATCTACCATGCTCTAAGTGTCTCTGATAGGGTAAAAAAAATGAATTAAATGTGATGAATTGGTGCTTTAACAAAAGTGAAAATCTACAAGCACTCAAGTCGACAGGATTCACCATGCCCATTTCTCTCATAGGCTTACCGTGAGCAGATCTAGGCTATTCTGTCCTGCACCGGAGTGGAAATTTGTTTATTCATGCAGATATTGCCAGTGGCATTATAACTTTCCAAACTTTTGTATTGTAGGGCGTTTATTTGTCCATTTAAACACTACTATGTAACAGTTCAAATATCTCATTTTGACATTTTTTTTTTTAATTGACGCTCCACAATGTATGGCTGTATATTTTGTCTCATTTTCGGGATCGGACTCAATTGATATGGTAATATCGAACCCAAATGAACCCAACCCTGAACTAACAACCATTGATACAACTGATCAACCTGAACCTAAAGCTGAACCCGAACGTGTCACTGACCATGAAGCTCAGCACCTGGAACTTGTCAAGCTCCGGTCATCGATCAAGGGCTACAAACCGGGTAGCAGAAAGACAGTATTCACCGACCATGGGTTTGAACCGCCCAAATACATCCGCATTGGATTGATAGGCGTTGAGGAGTCTGGGAAGAGTGCCTTTCTCAATTCTATGATGTATGCTTTCAAAGGTATGTGTAAAGGTTTTCGCAGAAAAACAAACAAACAGACTGTCGCACTGTAGACAATGTGTTATGTTTACGTCATTAATTTGTCAGCCTTTTTTATGCCCCCGCAACAAAGTTGCCGGAGGCATTAGGCCTTTTCGGGTTGTCCGTGCGTGCGTCTGTCACTCCGTCCGCGACTAGTTCTCGTTACCGCAAAAACTTAGGAACAGCTGATTGGATTTTGATGTAAGTTGGAACAAAAATGTATTCAATAACCACAATGTATTGATTCGATTTTGGAGGCGAAAGGTAAAAAATCACAAGGTCACATATATGTTTGATTTGGTCTCATTACGGCAATGAAAGGATTTTGATGTAACTTGGGTCAAGTAGAATTTATAAAGCATCAATGGACTGACTAGATTTCGGAAATAAAAGGTCAAGGGTCAAAGATATGATTTGGGCAAGTTATCACGATAACTCAACGGCTCAATTGGAAGAGTACGGTATAGATACAGGTTGTGAAAGGGAGTCATTTGACGCTCGAAGCATTAATCATTCTATAGGCTAAATGAAGGTATGAATGTTCAATTTACTGAAACTGAATCTAGATCTTAAGTAAGAAATTTGAAAACCAGTAAAGCACACGGGACAATATTTTAAATGAGTTTTTTGAAAAATTGCCCTGATATTGTACTCAGTGCTGTAGTCAAATTATTTAATCTAGTTTTAAGTTCTGGTTTTGTTCCCGCTGACTGGGCTACATGTATTGTTGTCCCCCTTTATAATGATAAAGGTTCTAAAGACAACCCCAATAATTATCGTGGGATAACACTTTTGAGCTGTATTGGTATGCTATTTACAGCAGCTATTAATGCTTGACTTACACTCTTCCTGGAAAGTATTGGTATACTACATTTACTAGGAGATGAGCAAGCCGGTTTCCGATCCGGACATTGGACTATTGATCACGCTTTTGTTTTGCACTCCTTAATTGAATTATATTTGTCAAAGGGGAAAAGATTATATTGCGCTTTTGTGGATTATCAAAAGGCATTTGATCTAGTCGATAGGTCCTCCTTATAGTCAAAACTTATATCAAATGTTATAAATGGTAAAACTATGACAGTGATATAGGACATGTATAATAATGCCAAGTCCTGTGTCAGGCTCAAACAATGTACTGTCGGTGCTCGCTGAATGTAATATTGGTGTCCGCCAGGGAGATAATTTATCCCCACTACTTTATGCCATTTATTTTAACGATTTGAATACGTTTTGAGTCGTCGCTATAAAGGTCTTGGCTATACGTAGCTGAACAAATAAGAACAAACTTAAGTGATGATGATATCGAGGTATATTTGCGAGTATTAATACTGTTATATGCCGACGACACAATTGTACTGACTGAAAACCACGAAGACCTACAGAAAACTTTGAATGCATTGCGTGAATATTGCAATTTATGGTTTCTTATAGTAAACACCACTAAGACAAAGGTTATGATATTCTCTAGGAGGACAATTAGAAATAAACCGGTATTCACCTTTGGGAAAGGTGTTCTTGACCTTGTTGATGACTATGTTTACTTAGGGGTAACCATGAATTACAATGGCCGTTTTAGTAAAGCAATTTCTAAACAAGTTTTTCAAGCAAAAAGAGCCATGTTTAGTGTTGTCGGTAAAATAAAGAAACTTAATTTGTCTGTAGATATTGCGTGTGAGTTACAATAGCATTGTACGGCAGTGAAGTGTGGAGGTCTGAAAGCATTACTGAAATTGATATTTTTCAAAGGAAATTTTTGAGGAACATTTTGGGAGTAAACAAATCAACAGCGAGCTGTATTGTTTACGGGGAGACAGGGAGGTATAAACTTGCACGTACTGTGAACATGAAAATGATACAGTTTTGGTGTAGATTACTCTCTGGCAAACAAACAAAATTATCAAGCATGTTATATCTTATTGACAAAAATGCATGAAAATGATGATAATTTGTTTCACTCCAGATGGGTTGTGAAAATTAAATCCATTCTAGAAAGCAGTGGACGATGTTAATACTGTATGGATACAGAAAACTTTAGATTTGCGGCTGAAGGACATAGATATTCAGAACTGGCACAGTGAAGTCAATGAGAATGGTCAATATGCAAGTTATAGGATATTCAAGAACTAATGCATTTAGAGCCGTATTTGTTTCGACTTATAGTATAGCCACCTTCCATGTGTTAAAGGCCGTCACACAGGTATTCCAAGAGCAGAAAGAATGTGTTTACTCTGCAACTCAGGTTTAGTTAGAGATGAATTTCATTATTTGTTTCAATGTACTTATTTTGACCTGGAAAGGGCAGCTTGTATTCCCACTAAGTACCGAATCCGTCCAAACACTTTAAAAATGTCATTTCTATTCAATACAAAAGGTAAAATTATTGTCAAATCTTGCCAAATTTGTTGAGATCATCCTGCTCGTTAGGTAATTAACTTTCAATTGTGAATGTGCTCATATTGGTGCTCACTGGGGTTGTGGTACTTTAGCTATTTCCAAAATAATTTTCCAAGATTCCTTTTCCACTAATGGAATGGCATGTTGACGGTCAAATTTCTTTTTTTTCAGCGTGTAAGGAGTTAAAGAGGTGTAGAAAATGGTAATAGGTGATAAAAAATAGGGATAGTGTGGGTGGAGTTTCCATCCCCGCGTAAGAAAATCTGATTCCTTTGAAAAAAAAATTCCTATCCCCATTTAAACCATAGATGACAAAATATTAGTATTGTCTGCAGTAAATTTTTCTTCTACTGAAATGTTTAAATATCGGGAAGGACTGGGGGAAGTTCCCGTCCCATGGCGAGAAGCGTTGACATTTTAAAATTAATGTCCAACATGTAATAGCCTCGGTTAAGACCAGAAAAAGTAAATATTAGATTAAGCTGCAGTTAGAGAAGTGGTGAATAGTGATAAAATGGGAGTGTTTGGAAAGGGTTTCACTTTCCTGGAAAAAGTAAATTTGACATTTAAGCTACGGAAATGTATATTTTTACCTCATTTAAACCATGGAATTTTCGAATGATATTATCTATACGAGCACACTTGTGGGTAAAAAAAAAATGGTAAGGGACTGCGTATCCTATACCTGATTTTACCGATAGGGCAATGAACATAGTACACTGTAGACCAATAACGTCACTGTCCTCACATTGCTAACTGAGGGGTTTGTTTCACCAAGTGGTATTTTATTTTCTGCCGTTTGGTAGACACCCCGAAAAGATGATCTTGCTTTATAGTGTTATAAATAATATTGTTAACTGCCTCTGTTCAAGATATTGCTAAGTCGTGAACTTGTTTTGATGGTAATGGCAGTCAGAATGCTGACACGAGGCAGCTGGGTAATGGTCTACTGCTAATGCTCTTACACGAGGGGGGGGGGGGGTTACTTGCCTAGTAAGGTATACGGGAGTGTGCCGCTCTGATAGGTGACTTTTTCGCAAAAAATCCTTTAACATAGGGTATGGTTCTGGTGAAAAAAAATCCTTAAACATGGTGTATGATCTTGGAATTTTACTGTTTATACTAGATATTTTCTCCTATTTCGTCGCTAAATTGCACAAAAAGGTCATTTTTCTTACTAAAAAAATCTTAATAATAGCTACTGTTTTCCGTCGAAATGGCCCTTAAAGACGGGACGGGGTCTTCGACTTCAGCGGCACACCCCCGTCGGAACCATATCTGAGTACCCCCCTACGGTACTCTTCTTGCCTTCGTTTCTCCTTTTTTCCTTCGCACGTTTGTTTGTTTATTTCTTTGTTTGTTCGTTTGTTTGTGTCTTTTTTCTTTCCCCTTTCTTTTTCTTTCCTTCATTTTCGTTCTTCCATCTGTTTTCCTTTCTTTTTTCTTTTGTTTCCTTCTCCCCTTTCCCTTCATTTTGCCGAATTGTGCATGGCTTTCCCAACTCCGCGGCGGGATGGGGGTTGGGGGAAGGGTGTCACACCCTGCACATGCCCCATTATGTCCGTCATTGTAAGTTTTTTGATACCTGGTTGGGCAATCATGAATCATGTGATTAATGATATTCCAACCAGACCAATGGAGGTGTCACCCTAATGAAGGGAATAGATGCCCGGATTGACGTCATAGTCTGACCAGCTGAGCTGAGAACAAAAGACATAACTCAGTACAAAACAGCACGTCATGACCAAGGGCCGTTTGGCAGTTTTTCAATGTACACTTTATCCTATATTTCCAAATACTACCCCTTCCCCGATAGCATGATCATAACAAGTAACAATCTTTGTGCTGGTACCAAGCATGCCTTGATTGCTACTACAAGAAGGGATAAATATTCGAGCACAGTAAGATTGCCAAACTTTTTTGAGTTTATGTGATGGTACGAGAGTCTCTGCATAAAACTTTGACGCCATCGGTTAAGTGGACTGTACTTCTTTCCCTCGGGGCTGCACCCCTCTGGAAAGTAGTACAGTCCACGTTGTCTCATACTCGCGATAATTCCAAACAGAGACTCTCGCACCAGTACATATTTGTATACTGGTGACGGCCCTAGTGATAATGTCAGATTTCACAACACGGACAGTAACATCGTCTGGTCACAAAGGCAGTGTAGATCTTTCGTTAACAAAACAAAACAAAAAAGGGGGAAACTGAAATTCTGACTGACGGAGTGTTGGCCTGCCCTTGAAACCCCCTGGGCTACACCAACCGGCAACACACGCGGCGATAATGCATAGTTCACAAATAAATAAATGAAGAGTTTGTGTGCTAAAACCGATAAACGCCATTTTTATGAAATTGAAACTACACACACTCAGAAATAGCTAACAGTCGGTGTTGTTTAATGATAACATCATTCGAACTCACAATATCTCGATCAAAAATTTATGTTTTATCGCAAAAACCGATAAGTCCACTTCTCGTTTCGTCGTTAAAACCGGTAAGTCCGTTCCATCCAATCAACGCATGGCATTTGTGTCAGGTGATCTCAAAATTTTGGCCTCCAGTACTGCTTCAAGCAGCTGTAAATGTGTAGCAAATACATGGGAAGAGAACCATTTTAAATCAGGATTTTTGTAGTGACAGTTTTATAGTCACATTTTATGAAATATTTTGCGCTCATTCCGAAAAATCGAACACTTTTATTAATACTTCTTATGAATGAAGTTTTAGTTATTTTGGCAATTTTGGGCTTAAAATACCGATTTTCGATAAATTAAAATAAAAACCTTTAATAAATAAGTTTTGGCAGACCTATTAAATTTTAATTATGCGCCGATTCCATGAAAAACAGTTATTGATAACTTTTTGTTACACCGTTTCAACATTTCAAATTCTTTTGGGGAGAAAATAACAATTTGTATCATTTTCGGTCAAAAATAAGAATTTTAATGAACAAAACATCAGAAAGTTTCGTAAAGCGCATTAATGTCTAACAAAATGCATTAATTCTAGAAAAATCGCTCTTATTAACCATATTTGAAACACTTTGAAATAAGGGCCAGTTTTATTAAAAATATATTTTTTATGATTTGGGGTCAAATAAAAATCTAAACATACTGCACAATCAGCAGTATGGACTTATGGACTTATCGGTTTTTGCAACAAAACAAGAAGTGGACTTCTCGGCTTTTGCAGCAAAACACAGTAAAAAAGTACAAAATCTTACACTTTCCCGTTGATGTAGATTTCTGAAAATGGGACATTCTGTTATTTAGCTAACCCTTATAATTGAACTTTCCACAATGAGGGTTTCATGCCGAAGTAGTTCAACAAAAACTCTCATTTTAAAAGAAATTGACCCGAATGGACTTATCGGTTTTTGCGAACAAACTCTTCAAATATTTTTTTCTTTGTTCTGTCTTCCCTTTTCAGGTAAATGGAGTGAGGAGGTTACCGAAGGTGACATTCTTCGTCCAGGTGGTGAATCAATTCATCGGACTCCAATAAAAGTCACTGATCACATCGCATTGGTTGATAATCGCGGTATGAAGGATCTGGACGTGTCCAATGTTGAAGAAATCATGGCCCAAATTCGTAAGCACATAAAAGGGGCACGATATTGTAATTAACTTGTGTAAATAGTTTAGATTTCAAAATACAAATTGGACTAACGATGGTTAACATGGGCTTTCATATTTAGTGTAGAAATAGGCTGTTCCGGGGATGAAGCTTATACGATATCGAATTAATACAAAATAGAATCTACATTTTGTCAATTTTACCCAAGCTATCGCACGTGTCTGTTAACCACAAATAATAATAACAATAGGCCTACACATGACTTGTATTGCGCCAAACATAGTACTCGAGGCACCTGTGTTAAAAAGGTAACAGTCAGAGTATAGATTAGAAAAAAAACCGAGTTGAGATTAAATAAGAAGCATTGAACAGGTGGGTTTTAAAATGTTTTCAAATGAGTCCCGAGAGTTGCAACTTCTGATAAATATCGGTAGATTATTCCATAAAGTAGGACCAGCAACATGAGCAAGGGGAAAAGCTCGTTGCCCCCCCACCAAGTTATTGCAGATTTCGTATGAACAAGGGAACCAGAGTCGGAAGAAAGTAAAGGTCTGACGGGAGTGTATTTACGGATTAAACTGATATTATAATGAGGAGCAGAACCATTGAAAACAAGAAGTAAAATTTGTCAAATAATGCGATCTTTGACATTCAACCAGTGGAGTGATTTTATAGAGGGGGTGATATGAGTGTGTTTTTAGACATTTGACTTTGGTTTGACTTAGATGCTCAGGACTCAGTGTCCCCATGCTTTCCTGTGGCAAATCCTCCTCCAATCTGTCCTATTCTGGGCTTGATGTTCTGCCTTCTTTAGGGATAGCTCTGAGATGCTCCTGATCTGGTCTTTCCATCTGGGAGGGGGCGTCCGCGGGGTCTTGTTGTTGCAAAATCATTTCTGTAAGCTTGGTATGGGTGTCGGAAATGACGCATCGTGGCGACATGTCCAAACCAAGTCAGTTGTCGGTTTTTAGACAGGGTGACAAATATACGAATAGATCTTCCTGAAGGTCATATAGAGTTGATGTTGTCACACGAGTTTTGAAGAAAAAGGCAAACTACTGTTGGTACAAAATATTTTGCTGGTACTAAAAGTTTCGCTGGATTAAAAGATCACTAGTCAGTCAAACCAAAATAATACTAATTATAATCATTGTAAGACGTTTTGCTGATATCACTACATGAGATTTAGAAACAACAACAACAGCAGCAGCAGCAGTAGCAGCAGCAGCAACTGAGAATTGTATACAATTTAGGAAATTTTACACGTAATATGGTGTTTATTTTGCAAGTTTAGCTCGGACCAAGGGGTGTTGAGGTCAGCTAAGGAACATCAAACATTTTAAATGAAATTTTGCTGCTTTCTTAATATATTATGAACGGCAAGTTGTGCAGAAATTTCGCTTTCCACGAGCTTGGATGATGATTTGACGAACGCATATGATATACCCTTTTTCTTAACAGTTTGTTTTCCAAATACCATTTTCAATCATCAGTTTTTAATTTACGTATCCCAATCCCCACATACGGTAGCTTCACACAAAATAAAACAGGCCTTAAGTCATTTGTTACAATTGCAAGTTGGAGCCGTCCACACTCCTTTGCTTATTGTGACCTTTTTGATTACTTCTTGCTGCTATAATGATAAAGTTAGAGCTGCAATACAGCCAATCCGTGTGCATAATTAGTTTCACACCCTTGCATATATATGCAATTTTTGCAAATGGTAGAGTTGTCTTTATCATCATCCTCATCCTCATCATCCTCATACTCATCATAATCCTCATCAATCGTCATCACCACCACCACCACCACCACCACCATCATCATCATCATCATCATCACCATCAACAACACCATCTTCATCATCATTATCGTCATTACAATCACCATCATCATCATCATCATCATTACCATCATCGTCGTTCTCATCTTGTGCCCTCTTCGAAACGAATGCATAGCTCTGCATTTTACTCTGCTGCTGTTGTTCTGCTGTCCCTTTAATATCCTCACATGATGTTACAGAAGTCAAAGTTCAAAGTTCAAAAGTTCAAAGTTTATTTCCACATGATTCAAATAAAAACAAAAAACAAAGTTACAATCGTATGCATGTAGCAACGTGATTAAAAACAAATCATACAATCCCAAATTACTGTACATAACAAAATATAGCAACGAATTAAGGACTCAAAGTCCCCCCCCCAAAAAAAAACGGATATGATATGATATGACCCTGTGGGGGGGGGGGAATCAACAAAAAAGTTATTAATGACCTATCGTAATGTTTATCCCGAGATACAAATTGTAGATTTATGAAATATACAGTATATAAAGTCCACATCTTGATATCATCGCTCAGTTTCATTCTCTGTCTTCCCCTGACCTCAACTATGACTAAACAAGAATACAGAGGCGTCGATCCGGGGGAGGGAGGGGGGGGGGGGGGGCAGGGGGCGATCGCCCCCAATAAAAATATTGATTGGGGGGGGGGGGGGCAACGATATCGATTTGCCCACCCAATAATTTTGACAACTTAAAAAATCATAATATGCAATGCAAATATATATGTTTTAAAAAGCATTGAAATAATTAAACACGGCATAAAAATACTATTAAACATACAAAATTGTAAATTTTTCGATTTTGTTTTCAAAATTTTGTATTACAATTTCGCGCCAAAAATTTTGGATATTTTTTCACTTTTGCCTCCCCAATCCAAAACATGGATCGACCCCCCTGTGAGAATATATGAAAAATCATGTCAGTTACATAAGGCTAAGACTAACAGCTCCTTAATGTATTTGGCATCAAGTCTTTGCAATCTTTCTTGGTCACAGGCGACATCTCCCACCTTCAACTACTTCTTATCTATACTTCTTCTTCTTCATTAGGTGGAGAGCGTGGACTCAACCCCAAGACAAAGGTCACTGAAGGAGATCTGATAGATTGTCCGGTGTTTGTATTCAAATATGAGTAAGCTGCCGAATTGATCTGTTATCATGTTCCTAAATAAATAGTACAGTTTCTTTTATGATAATCCACAAAGAGCCTCGATGACGATGATATTGCACAACAACCACATTTCATCCCCATAAATGTTGCCAATTCTTGTGTTTACTGATATGAAAGTTTACATCGCTTTTACTCAGATTTTTTGGGGGGTGGGGGGGGGTGGGGAGTGGAGATGGACTCCTGATGCCGTCACACATCACTGACTGTCGGTACCAATACTACTATAATAGTATTGCAACTACTTCTACCACCACCACTACTACTACTACTACTACTACTAGTACTTCTTCTTCTACAATAACTACTACCGCATTTACTACACAATTACACGTTTTTAAAGGCCATAGGGGTAGGCCTACACATTTCTCCCCGTTTTATCTTGTTTGCGTATTTTGAAGTCATACATAAGTTTGTCATGATATTTTTAGACGGCTCAAACTTTGTGCATTTTGAAAGTGAAAATGTAATTTTGATTAAACCTGGGAGAAAGACCCTCCATACCCTTCCCATTTTAACAAAATGTTCTACATCCGTAACTAAGGCTACTATTTTGTCTTCGTTTTTGTTGAATGATTCCGTACGAGATATTGCCACATTTTTCACAACGGTATGGATCCTTTCCCAGACATTCCCCATTCATTGGTTACTTTACAATTTCACCCAAGCCAATGAGGACTAGCTACAAGTTTTGTAAGTGCAGCCCGTGATAAAATTATGCATCCTTCTAGCTGACTTGGAGAATTTTGATATTTTCTTTGCTTGTGTTTTCAATTTACAGTGATTCTGTTTGTCTTTACATCTCTTTCCCTCTCTATCCCTCTCCTTTCAACTCTAGGTAAAGTTCCAATAGTATAATGTACTTCTGTACAAAAAATATGTATGAAATGTATATAAGATATTTGAAAATGTAACTTTCAATTTTAAAGCATGTAAATGAAGAGACTCTGGCAACAATAGTTCCTTGAGTAATCACTAATGCTAACCCCGACCTCAACCCTAACCCCCAACCAGGAGCGGATCCACAGGAGGGGCCTGTACACATAGATTGGAAGGTGTAGAACTTACATGTGGGGTGGGCTGAGCTAGCTGGCGGCTAGTGCTTAGGCAGGTCACATACACAGATACAGACACGCACATGCAGATACATACCAACACGCCCCAATCAGGGATTTGCAAGGGGGTGTGTGAGTGAAAGGACCTTTGATTCCAGGAGCTCGCCTTAAAATCTGTCCTAGGGTGGGAGTCTTGGGGCAGAGCCCCCTGAAACTACTGGCTTCTAGCAGTTTCATGAGGTTATTCAAACTCTCTGCTAACACTAATTTTTGTGAAAGTGGACAGTCAACTTTCAATTAACGCCCCTCCCCATTTTGAACGTGGGTGCGTTTTAATTTTTGGCACTTCATCCGAAGATATAATTTCTATATTCTGAAATGTTTATAGCAGGTCATTTAAAAACATTGTCATAATTTGTGGGTGGGGCAGGGGCGTACCTAGACCTTTTAGGGTGGGGGGTGTAAGAGCCTAATTACCGACAATTTTTCCAACAAATTTCCGACGGCAAACGTCTATACATTACAACCGTATAAAGGTCTGGGCATGTTCAATTGTGTATCTTAATCACTTTTTACTGCACGCCCTCTTACACCTTGTTAACATTTTTTTCCCGCATTTGAAATAACACATAAATCTTGTATTTCTGCTTGAGTGCAAAAAGGTGTGGCGATTGTTGATTGATAATGAATTGGGGAGGGTCTGGGAGGGGTTTCCGCCTCCCAGGGTGAAAAATTTGATATATTTGCCTTGAAAGGTGTGTTTCAGCGCCCATTCTTCAAGAAGGAATGCATGATTGACCTTTTTTTGTCTTTTTTTTGTGCATAAGTTTTGGCAATTGTTGATGGCGATAAATTGGGGAGGGTTTGGGAGGGGGTCCCTCCCAGGGTGAGAAATTTGACATTTTGCCTTGAAAATGTGCGTTTTCAGCAGGCCAGTTTTTCATGAAGGAATATCATAATTGGCATTTCTGTGCAAAGGCTGTTGCGAATGTTGTTTTGTGACAAATTGGGGAGGGTCTGGGAGGGGCTTCCCCTCCCAGGGTTAGAAAATTTGACATTTTGGCCTTGAAAAGTGTGTTTTCAGCGCCCATATTTCATGAAGGAGTGCATGATTGGCCTCTCCTCTTGTCGTGGCAAAAGGTGTGGCAATGTTTGATTAGCGATAATTGGGGAGGGTCTGGGAGGGGGGTCCCCTCCCAGGGTGAGAAAATTTGACATTTTTTCCTTGAAAATGTGTGTATTCAGCGGCCAGTTTTTGATGAAGAAATGCATAATTGGCATTTTTGTGCAAAAGGTTGCTGCAAATGTTGTTTTTATGGTAAATTGGGGAGGGTCTCGGAAGGGGTTCATACAGGGAGCAAAGCGAGCGAACGCCTCAACAGCATTGCCAGTTTTCAAGCGTCAGGAACGCTTGTCTTTCAGGTGGATATAAATGTTATTCTCTCTATGTATCGACAAAATGTGATTTCCAGGTTAACAAATGGTCAGGCCGGGCAAACTATATACCAATATTATTAGACCCTTTCTATTTAATAGTTCTGGCTTGAAGTTCCTCTCCTTTTGAAATCTATACAGCTTTTCTGAAGCCTTTTCAATGCCGGCTGTTGATTCATTTTACTGGTTTCGTTTTTTATCAATAACATTTCCCCTTCTTTATTTATGCCATACCATTATGACTGACAATATGTGGGTAAAAGGAAAGTTTATAAAGTATGAGTTGATTTGCAAAGCGAGCGGAGCGAGCGAGTTTGAAAATTTTCGCATTTTTACATTAAGAAATTCATTTATTGGCATGATTTTTGTTGGTTATTGGGCACATTTTGTTGACACAAGCATGTTCTCGGTTCTATTACTGACGACAAAGACGGTTATGATAATACATTACGCGACAAAGCTTATATTCCGACAAATCACCATCAACAAAATCTTGGTCGTTATGCAAGCGAGCAGAGCGAGCGAGTTTACCGACGACATGACGTTATTATAAAATGATTGACAAATCATCGGCAAAGCACCGTCAACAAAATCGTGCCGTTATGGCGAGCGAGCAGACGCGAGCGAGTTTGAAAAAATTTTGGCGTTTTTACACTGCAAAAAGTGCCATTTCTTGGCTTGTTTTTGCGGTACTTGAGACATTTTGTCGGTACAAGATGACGTGGTTTCTCTTTCTATTACTGACGACCGTGACGTTATGATAATATGACTTACAAATTACCAGCAAAGCACCGTCAACAAAATCTTGGTCGTTATGTCAGCGAGTTTGAAAAAAATTGCGTTTTAGCCTTCAAGAAAGTGCCATTTCTTGGCTTATTTTCGTCGGTACTTGAGACATTTTGTCGGTACAAAATGTCTATATGTACCGACAAAACTGAATATGCATTATTAGAGGCAATTGTCTCCCTGCCCTCCCCCTTTGGCTACGGCTAGTGATTTTTCTTCTTCTTCTTCTGCCCTTTCTTCCTTTTCTTCTTTTCATTTTCTTGTTTTCCCATTACCTCTCTTTTTTCTTTTTCTTTCCTCCTCTCATTTCCTCGCTTTTCCTCTCCTCTCCTTTTCCCTTTTCCCTTTCTTCTTCTCTTCCTTTTCCCTTTCTTCCCTTTTGCCTTTCTTTCTCTTTTTCTTCTCCTTCCCTTCTTTTTTTTCTCAGCCCTTTTTTTTCATTTTTTCGCCCGACGGCAAGCGCAAATTTTACCGACAATATCCAGAGCATGGGGGGTGTCCACACCCCACCCCCCCGGTAGGTACGGCCGTGGTGGGGGTCAGGGGTAAAGACCCCCCGAAGCTCAGGAGTTCTTAGGGGTTTTATAAGCATATTTTGACTCTCTGATAACACTAGTTTTACGAATATTCATTTTGACAAAATTAGCATTAAACTGCTCATTAACATCATTTTTCTTGAAAAGTAGGGGAAGGGATGATTGTGCAGGCCAGTCCTCCCTCGGCCAAAGTAGGGGAAAATCCCGCATCCCCCCAGGATTTACATCAGTGTCCATTGCACCGCGTCTCTTGCTAGACACCATTTCGCGTTAAGCAGAAATGGGAATCAGAAATATGAATGTACTGAAGGAATAACGGTAACACGACAACAATAATGATTAAAGTGATAATGATAATAATAATGATATCAAAAATAGATATCACTATAATGATGATGATGGTGATGATGATAATAATAATAATAAGCAAATATAATAGTAATAATAATACTTGATAATGAACTAAAGTAATAGTAAGTATACTACTAAATTTAAAACATATATATTTTCGCGTGAAACCTGGGGGATGATTGTACATGATCATCCGCCCACCTTGTGAGCTGGAGGATGCATACCCCATCCACCCCGCCCCCCCCCCACTGTCTACGTCCAATGTACGTGTACGGGATCGCTTTGTAGGCGGTGCCCCCAAAATTGACATCACCATTGAGAGAAAAATAATGATTTTAACCGATTATGGATGAGATTTAGGAATTTTTGTACAGGTATGAGTTGAAAATTAAAATAAGACCAATTTCTAATAAATCGTTTCATATTAGCTAAAAATATAAATTTCTTTTGCACACAAATTTGTGTGAAAGCCAATCGGTTCTGACTACGATTTCCCATGTACCCTAAACGGACGTCCGAGAAATCGAAAGCGTTAATAGGCAAGAAATGCATTGGTGAAATTGAATGATATTTAAATCGTATTTTTTATTTTGCGTG
>JZLH01S0601610.1:24973-35596 GCA_001188425.1 Eucidaris tribuloides
CCCCTCAACATGAATAAACCTGGAGGCTAATTGGTGTGCAATGCGCTCACACTCTACATGCGTACTCCAAGAAATTCAAATAAGCTTATGTCCCATCCTGAAAAAAAATCGACGCCCCATCCGCGACTTTGGAACATCACTTTCATTCGGCAATTTCATTCTGACTTGTAAGTCGGCACATGAACCAATAAGAATCCATTGATTAGTGCTACTCTGTATATTCATTTTCGTTGTGATGTCATGCATGAATTCCTTTTATAATATCAAAATTGCAGTGAAATGTTCGGCATTGGACGTTGTCAAGAGTTTCTGCAAAAGTTGGTGACCGAAGTGAGGGAATTCTGTGGTAAGAAAAACTTGTAGTCAGGCTAAAAAACACAAACTGTTTATGTTTTATGTTCCTTTCAAAAATCAGAATGAAAACATAAACATTAATTGAGATAAACACATACCTTTCGTTATTCTCGGTTCCGTGGCCTAGAAAAAAAATGGAACAGTATAGGTTTTCATATATGTTGATTTTCCCTTCATTATCCAAAAGAGATTTTTATTTTTCCCGTTCACCCAATATCTTGTTCTTATGAGCAGTAGATTTTCATTTTAGAGACATTTTCGCAAAGCGGTTAAACGGTAATGAGGCGTCCTATTGATTGGGTACCATGTAAATTTCACGTAGTGGTGCACACATACCAAATTTACATTGCTTCGCAAAAACAGTTTTAAAATGAAAAGTACCTATTAATCAGAATGCAATAAGTCCAAATAATCTTGGTGCCATTCTTCTCTCGAAAGATTAGTCTACAAGCAAAAACTACACAATGATGAGCAATTAGGCCTAATTTGGGAAATAACCGTAAATGTATCCGTTCCGTTATTTCTGGACCACCGGGTATGATTATGATGGGTATGAGGTTTATTTCCCAAACGCAATATCATCTTACGATTATGTGGGATTATTTGTCGCTTCTTGCTGAATTAAAATGCAGTGCCTAATAGTAAATCCGACATTTTCAACCAATAGGAATCAAGTATTTAGGAACTGAGTTGTTTTGTATATGGCTTTAATGCACATCTTATGTTAGGTCTGGATTTACATTCTAAAATTTGTTGTTAATTGTAGGTCTGCCTGTACAATATTGTACAAAGAACAAGTACACAATCAGTGGACGTAGAGCCGCCCGTTTGATTGCTCAAAGCAGACACTTCCATTGACGGCTGTGATGAAATTTGTGGTTAAGATATGTGTATTAAGAAGACATATTTGTTTAAAGGAGACACGAAATGTCTCCTTTAAAAAATGGGTCTCCTAATTATAGCAAAACTAAGTGGAAATGTCTCCTAAATGATATAGAATATGTATACTATATTTATTTATTATATATATTATTATAATATAACTATAGAGTAGTTCATCCCTCTCACTTTATTTGCTTAATCTTCCATTAATAGTCAGTGGCCTGATCTTGATTGCTGAATTTAAACATGAAACTGACAGTAGCCACATTTTGGATATTTTAAATTCATCGCTACTTCAAAAATTATATATATATTATATCAGTATATATTATATAGTAGTATATTAAATAAGACTGAGTATTGCTTCGTCGTAAAGGTCAAGTGAACGAAGCTATAAAGTAATTAGAAACGCGTAAATAAGAAACATATTTTTCTGAAATACGGGCATATTGCCCTGGAAATGAATCGTCCAGTGGTCCCACATCTTCATCAGTGTCATGGTGTGACTAAAGTGTATCGAATAAGATAAAAATCCGTTTTCTGAATCGGGACGTGCAAAAAAACACGCTCGTCGATTCTATGGCCGAAACTGATTTATTACGCGACAGTTGCAAATAATAAATGATGATGTCGCAACGAAAGATGGAATTGCGCATATCCAAGGTATATATTATATGTATAGTGCGCGATGGATGCACACCTGAAACTTGACTTGGAGTCACATGACTCAGTTTTATATTACTTAGAGTCATGTTCATGAACTTGGAATATTTTCGAGCTGATAGAGTGTACTTCGGGCGGCAATGTATTGCAATCACGTAATGAAGGAGACCCACAATGCGTTTGAATTGAATATTCTAGCATGTTGTATTGCTCGATGAATGTTCAACTGGTTTGTCGTCTAGTGTTCTGTTGTTTTACTATATTTCTGTTTCCTGTATTGGTGAGCAATGCCTTCAATGACAAAACACTTGATCTATTACAAATAATTATGTATATCGTCGCAGAGCGGTTAAGGAGGGTGTGATTTATGTATGTATGTATTTATTTTCCGAATAATAAAACAAAGAATTATAAACGGCTGGATAGCCGTATTCAGCGGTGCCTTCAATCGACACCGACTGTTCTTTCACGGGGTCCAGAGTTACAATGCACAATAACATCAAATATATAACATAAATAGAACCTTAACACAAGACTAAAACAGACGATAATAATTACTATTTACAATACAAGTGAGAATTAAAATAATTACAATTATCAAAAGCATCGAATTTTCGTAAGCCCAATGTAATATCACCCTCCCTACCCACCCCCCCCAAAAAAGGTACCCCAATTAACATATTCTTGGAAAATAAAATTATAACATTATTATTACTATTATTATAAGGACTACACATTGAGTTATATGTATCATCGCCAATTTTAAAAACATTACATGACTTATTCTTGAATGGACGTTACACTTGGTAGTGGTAATAAATACTAAGACTTTGACATAACTGAATCAGATTGTTCTCTTAATTTGTTCTTTCTGTATCGTGGAAAGTGTTATAATTTTGAGATTTTATACAGTTCATATTCTTTGTGGAAACCTGGAGATGCATGTGTGGTGAAAACATATATCAAAACTGTCTATTCTGGCCTATTTTAAGAGTAATTTGTGCTGCTAAATTTTGCCATCAGGACGTTTTACATAGTCCCATGTACTCTTGTTTTGGCTGTCTTCACATCTTATATCACCAGTCGCCTCATTACTTCTTCAGTGCAACCCATTTTTATAGTGTGCTGTATATTATCTCATTCATGATGCTCTGGAAAGAGGGAAGCAACGCTGTGGCAGCCGAGAATGTGCCCAGGGGTATACAGCTGCTGACGTGATGGGCAAGCTGACAGATTTAGGAGCAGAGCTAGCCTCTATGAAGAATAAGAAGAGCGAGGTCACACTTCAATTGACTTCATGAGTGGAAGAATTTGACGAAATGTCCAAACAGCTTAAATAGTGCAGGAATCAAATAATGCTCGTGAAAAAAGAAATGGCATCCTGAAAAATAAAGGCCTCATCGCTTGAGTCTGCTGTCCAGGCTCTAGGGCAGCACAGTCGAAGACAAACCTTGAAATTGTTGGCATTCCAGAGAGCCAAAATGAGGATGTCTCTGCTTTAACACTGAAAGTGTTAAAGCACATCGATTCCAATGTGTCGGCCACGTGATGTGGATGTTGCTCATCGTTTGGGTCGAAGGCACAACTCTACTACAGCCTCAGTCCGCAGCGAAACCGCGACCAATAATCGTGAGATTTGCAACTAGGGAGGGTTTCGTGACACAGTCTACGACAAGCGTATGTCGCTGAAGTCTACAAAAGTTAAAGACCTAGTCTGCGGGGAGAGGGCAAAGATATTTATCAATGAAATTTGCTTTCCAGCACCAAACAGCGCTCTCCAAAGCAAACTTGACACGTAAAGCCAAAGACTACCGCTACCTGTGGACCAGCAATGGAGGACTCTTAGTAGGAAATTCGCAGAATTCCCCTGTCTTTTTTGATCTCTCTGTGAAGCTGACATTTCTAAAATACAGTGACTCTTTAACATATGACATTATTGTCCACAGATTCAATTTCTATGATTTCAATGGTTGTTATTGACTCTAGATAATGTGATTTCTTGCCAGGCAATTTCTTTGACCCCTGATGATTTTAATTCATTTGTTCGTGATTATCCCTCAAAATTCATTCAGTGTGTCACACATTAATTACTCGTCATTAAATAAAATATTGACCGTTTTAATTTATTTTGCCACAACTATAAATAGATCATGATTTTAGTGATCATTGCAGTGTCTGAAATATGGCAGATACCTGGAAAGCAATGTTTCAGCTTGATGTTATAATTTTTGAGTACACAAGTCGTGATAGTGGAAGAGGAGGAGGAGTTGCTGCATATATTAAGTCAAATTTTAGGTATGATATTATTAACAGGGTTGTATGCCATGCTGAAGACTTTGTGGCTAATATTATTCTTGTGAACGGTAAACGCTTGTGTTATTGGATACATATATAGAAAAACAACACTGATATTAAAGAGTTACGGAAAGTCTGATAGATACACTAAATACATTTAAGATGACAGGCACCACTGTATACCAATGGGTGACTATTATTGATTTAAGTAGCACATCTTGTATATCTGAATATTTTGTGTGGTGTTCAGTGTCTAGGACTGGGAGCAAATAATCACTTCTCCAACTCGCAAAACGCACAATTCACAAACTTTGATTGATCATATTCACACAAATTTACGGGTAGACAAGAATTATGCAGGAGTAATACTGACTGACTTGTCAGATCACTTTCCCATTTGTGCATTGTTACAAATACACGTTATAATGACATGCTTGGTCATAAAATCATGTCAGAGATACAAGAAATATCAAAAAGATAGGTATAATAATTGATCTTGCTAATTTTACTTGGAATGAAATTTATAGTTGCACAGATGTTAATGTTGGATATGCAAAGTTTTTAACACTCCGCTCGAAAAAGCATTATGTGAATGCATGCTCCATTTGTAGAAAAGTCGACAAGGCAAGGCAAAAGTAAACCTTGGATTACAAGATCACAAAGAAAGTATTAAACAGAAACATAAACTTATTCAAAAGTTTTATCATCCAATTTTGATCCTAATGTATACAGTAAATATATAGAAATGTAGAAATGTATTAACATCTGTTCTTTAGGAATGCCTGAAGAGACTATATTATGGTCAGTTGTTTGAAACGTAATGATGGTAACTCAAGGCAAAACATGGAAAACAGTACATGAGTTATTGGGCAAAAAGAAAAATCAAAAGATTAGTTGAGAAACTGCAAGTTGAAGATGATTCTGGAGTTCATGGTATAGCAAAACGCAATGACATTGTTGAGTATTTAACAAGTTTTTTGTGTCCATTGGCCCACAGTTAGCTGAAGATAGATATGTCAAGGTACCCATACTTATGAAAAATACTTACGTACTCCTCATAGAAGTTCTTTATTCTTTTATTGGGTTCCAATTTTAAGTGAAGAAGTTGAAATATATACTGAAATGTGATACAAAAAAGTCTGCGGACATGACAATATTTCCTATAAACTGATAGTAGATGGTGCTCATTATCTATCACAACCACTTGCTACATATTTAATTTGTCTCTACAATCAGGTGTTCTTCCCTGATTCTATGAAGATAGCTAAGGGTGAGTCCTGATTATAAGAAGGTCAATAAACTTGATCCAGGCAATTATAGACCAATTTCTGTCTTGCCAGTTTTAAGTAAAGTATTTTGAAAAACTAGTAAATACTCGTTTGATGAAATTTCTAAATAAATTCGACTTGTTATAAAACACCAGTATGGTTTTAGGGAAAAACACAGCACAAAATTATCACTGATTAGTTTAGCTAACCAACTGATTCAATATCAAGACGAAGGGCAAGTAACATAGGGTTTTTTTAATAGATTTTGCCAAAGCTTTTGACACAATAAACCATGATATTTTACTGAAGAATTATAGAAACTATGGCAATCCGAAGCATACAACTGGATTGGTTTCGTGATTATCTAAATAATCGCCTTCAGTTTTGTTCAACACAACAGAGTCACATCTTCCCTTCACCATAGTTTGTGGTCGTGCCTCAAGGTTCTGTATTAGGTCCCACATTATTTTTGATATATATCAATGATTTACCCCAATCAACAGATTACTTTAACTTCAGGTTGTCTTGCAGATGATTCAAATATTTTTCATTCGTTTCCATCACAGCAAAAACAAATTGATTTATCAGAAATAACAGATAATTTAAAACAATAACGTGAATGGTGTGATGCAAACAAAATCACTCTTACATAAAGAAAACTAATTTCTTGGTAATAAAGCCAAAGAGGAAGAAAGTAAGTGTGGTAGGTGAGGTAAAAATTAAAAATGATAGTTAACTGAATACATAATATTTTATTTGTCGGAATATATATAGATGAATACTTAAATTGGAGTGTACATGTTAATCACGTAAGTAACTTGTAATTCGTAAGAAGGTAGGAATTATATATCGTTTGATGACATTTTGTTCCAAAAAGTGTACTTGTATTGTTATATCACTCCTTTTTATTCAATCTCATATTTCATACGGGCTGGGGATGTGCCGCAGTAACAACACTGCATAAGATACACATTACACAGAAAATGGCAGTGAGAGCAATACGTTCAATACAAGAATGACTCCATCATCACCTTTGTTTCGATCATTAGGTATTCTGGACATATCAAACTGTACAAACATTCTGTTGCGTATTTTCATTTGTAGGCTTCACTGTATAACAAACTTCCCCAATCAGTGTACGAATATCATACTTTTTTTGAAATTGTTATAGTACAGACAAAAAGAGTCAAAAATTTTACTTTTGCTCTAGATGATAAAACAGAACACGTGTAAAACCTCAATTTCTTTTCATGGGATCGCAAATCTGGAATAATCTTCCATGAGAATGTAAAACAGCTAAAAATGTCTCAGTCTTTTCGCACAGAGCTTAAAAAGCTTCATACAAAATATGATATAATATATATATTTTCATTTACTTTGTTTATACTTTGTATTCCACGTATGATTGTCTTATACTATGCGCTTTAATTTACTTACATGTTTTCGTAGTTTTTCGAAAGCACCTAACCGTAAGATATAATATTCACGCTGTTGTATTAGAGATATTTCTAGTTTATTGTCATGCTATAACATGCTACATACTTCAAGTGTGTTTATATTGTAAATAGCTAACAAAGGATCTACATCTCCACTAGCAGAACTTTGCTATTTCCGTAGATTCGCTTTACCAACAAATGTAAACAATTTATCTCTGTTATATGTATTTTATCTTGTTTGTTTTTTTGGTAATAAACTCTTTCATTCATATCATTCATTCTATTTCATTCATTCATTCATTCATTGGTAGTGATTTTATTTCATTTGGCCAAAGTATTATATTCATTAATTCCTCGATAGCCAAAATGTCGGTTTTAGTGCTTCGGAATTGGGTTTTGGAAGTCGTAAATTTTAAGTAATATCGGTGTCGATTTTGTGACGTATTGATTTTCGAATTTGGACGTTTAAGGTACATTGGAGTGAAGTCATGTAATATTTTCACATCATCGCTTTGGTATGTTTTAATCGTCTCTCTTTCAAATGTATTCCATTGAGAGAGATCATGAATTTGTATAGAGGATATATTGCATTGATAATTCAATTTTAAAGATTATTCACCCAGCTGGATTTTGTAATTTTTGTAGTGAACTTGATATTTCAGGGGCGCCGAGTCATAAATCAAGTCTGCGTAATCAAATAAAGGTAAAATAGTTGTATTATAATAAGTTTCAAATTGATTAGACAGAAATTTTCTCAATCTTCCTAGGTAACTTATTACCATTCCAATCTTTTAATCATGATTTTCAATATGGACGTCCCACTTTTACTGATTGTCAACAATCAGACCCAAGTATTGTGTAAAATGTACTTGTTTCAAGAGTGGATTTACATATAGCTGTGTGCAGGGTATAGAAGGGGGTCAATTTTGCTAGCTGTACAAGTTGATATTTTCGTGAAGTAGATATGATATCTTTTTGCTTATATCGAGTTTTCTATCTTTTACGCATGTATGGTTACCAGGTAATCATGGTAACCAATCCGCAATTTTTTGATGAAAATACCGACATTTCATTCAATCTTCTTAAATAGACAATGGGATGAGTCGTTTTCTACTATAGAGTCAAGTGATAAGAAAAAGAAATAAAGTTTACAACATTTCTGCCAACTTTCATAGAGTTTTGGTGACGTATAAAGGTCAAAGGTCCTCTAAAACATGGAGAAAAAATGCCACCAAATCGTCAAAAATTGAAATTGACTGTAAAACTTTAAATTTTGCGAAAAAACTACAATGTGTGTGACGTTTATTTTACATTCGTTGCAAGAGTAACTCAAAGCAATTCTAATGACACCTCATTTGTTATTTGTAACCCAATTATGACGGATTTTACAAGAACTTCTGGTGAAGCCTTGCAAATGCCGATATTTTCGGAGAATCTACCATGCGCCAACAATATGAAGCGGATTAAGTCGCTTATTTTAGTTCTTAGCGAGTGCGTCGATCTTTTGCCCATAGATAAACACAGAATCACACCACACGCGAAAGAACTCTCCTAGCTCACTACATACAGAAGTTAGCGCACGATCAGTTTGAAAATTGTATATTTCAACGGAATTAGTTTGTTGGTTCATAAGGTGGATTATTGGCCCCTGCTAATTCAAGTTTAATCTTTATTTTGAATGTAGTATTTGAACCACACCCAAATACGTATAATGAACGCCCTAATGTACGAAATTCAGCTGTTTTGGAAGAAAAAACCCATAATCAAACTTAGCTCTGTGGTTGTTTCACATTTGGCCAAGTTAGTGGATAGGAAAGTTAAACTATGGTCTATACTTGAGATAAACCTATGTTTAAACGGGTGTTAAACCTATTAAACCGTTTAAATCTGCTTCCAGAGTACGGGCTAATGTTAAATAGGTAATTTAGTACACACCCCTGTCTTAAGATGAGATTAGGAATGATTTGATGCCATCCGATAGAGGCAAGAATGAAGAAAACTGATGCAGATGATAAAATATGGAAGGTAATATTTGGTAGAGTGACGACGCATTTTTTTGTAAGTAAGAAAAAGCGGAATTTTATTTCCTTACATTAAAAAGGATATGGAGTTTCTACTGAAGATGATGTGAATCCTAAAGTCTTTGTGAAGTGAATAAAATGCAATAAAGTACTGTTGAGGTGGGTTTAGTTTTCATAGAAATAAGTTGTAGAGCCGGAGGGCAAGGCAAGTGGCAGGTGCACTTTTTCTATAGAGCGAAGAATGACATATGTCCTGATTGTTGTATTTTTCTCACATGTTTTCGATGACCTTTGACCTTTTATACGTCATCAACTCTATGAAAGTTGCAGAATGTTGTAAAATTTTTCCTTGTTCTTATCACCTGACTTATAGTAGAAAACAACTCATCCCGTTGTCTGTTTAAGAAGATTTATGAATGCGTATTTTTCATCAAAAATTGCGGAGTGTTTACCAGGTAACCATTCATGCGTAAAGATAGAAAACTCGCAATAAGCAAAAAAATAACTTCAAGTATCTTCTTCATGAAAATATAAACTTGTACAGCTCTAGCAAAAGTGACCCCCTTCTATACCACTGCCACCAGACCAAAAAGTACTTTTTAAACGCTTGAAGTCCATTAACTATTCTTTATCCGGTCGCAACGCTCCCTTGCGTAACATTCCGTTATCTGTTTACCAAAATGCATTTATCCGTAATACAGGTTAAAGAACTTTTATTTGCCCCAAGCCTTCCAAGGAAGAAAGCCGATTTCGTAACTTTCGACAATGCATATGCCATTGCTGTTTACAACGAGTTCCCAGATAACTTTTATAGCCAAGTATAGTTTTGGCCGATTAGACAAATTTTGGTTATTCTGTCAGAAAGTATTCTATTGTTAGCCCAGACATGAGAAAAACATCATACCTACTGAAATTGTTAGTAGTGACAAATTATGATGCTTAAATTAAAGAAGAGCATATAGCGGTATGTACATTAACTATGGGAAATCTGCCCCCCCCCGAGATTTACATTTTGAGTAATTTTCCCAAAAATTTGAAAGTTTCAGAGCGAGCAAATTTCAGGCATTGATAGATCATTGAGGTATATCTAAAACCATATTATTTCGAAGAATTCCATTTTTTGCATTACAAACTATACTTGCTTTAAGACTTGTGATACCAGTCGACCACTCTTGCGTGTTCGCCAAATAAACAATCAATTTGAATTCAAATGATAGTGGCTTACTGTGGAGAATTAAAAAGAATCCGATTTGCGTTGAGCCATTCATTTTCACAGATCATTCCAAACTTCTGAAGGCAACAAGGCAACGCCTACGCCACAGTGAACCAAAAATACCAATGCCCAGAAAACTTTCGACAATTAATGCTGTTACAACGTGTTCCTAGATAACTTTGAAAAAAAGGAAACGTAAGACTCGTGATAACCGATCGACCATCTGCGTGTCGCAAATAAACCAATCAATTGAATCAAAATGATAGTTGGCTATTGGCTGAGAATTAATACAGAATTCATACTTGTGTTGAGCCATTTCATTTTCAACGTCATTAAACTTTGAAGGCACAAGGCAACTGCCTAGCACAGTGAACCAAAATACCAATGCCAAAACTTTCGACAATGATCGTTCTTAACGTGCTTCCTAATAACTTTAAAAAACATATAGCTAAACTTGTAACATAATCCGGGACCACATTAGGCCTACGTAA
>JZLH01S0601618.1:0-14629 GCA_001188425.1 Eucidaris tribuloides
TCGTACATAGCCTACAAGAGCTTTTAAAATGCATGGGAAGCACATACGAATCAGAATTCTTTGTTTATATGTTTAGTTATTTTGCTGATTAAAAAAAAATATATAGGGTTGCCCAATCACTCAAAAGTGGTCTTCCATGGGGCTTGGGTAATTTACATCCTAAATAACAAATGAAAACATACATATGAGATAAATATAAAATGTATATCAAAAACTACACACAAAGAAAAAATTGTATACAACAAACAGAATGAGGATGAAGTGAATAAGGCCATGACCTACAAGCGTTGTTTGTGACTTTTCCCAATATTGTAGGGGTGCACTGTCCTCTGTTGCCACCACTCCAAGATGGAAGCATCCGGTGCAGCGATGGCGTTGCTTACGGCTCGGTTTGCAACTTCAGTTGCCAGGTGGGGTTTGAATTACGAGGCGCGTCATCTAGAGCATGCGATGCCCTGGGATCATGGACGGAATCTCAGCCTCTTTGCCAAGGTAGGCAGCAACTCACTGAGATTGGAATCTAACTTTCCAGACTTGAATGAAACAAATTGCCTCCTAGATTTTGTAATTTCCATAAATTTGATTTATGACACATCTGGTTCCCGTAGATAACAGGTAAAATTTGTTACACCAGATAGCATCTGTAGCCTTTACATTTATGAAATTCTGATGAATTGAAAATAAACATGATTTTGGCTGCAAATTTTAATTAAGGTTATACAGTATCCCCATTACCAAGAACAGTGTGTGTATGTCTGAGAAAGAGTATTTGCCTAACAAATATTTGAGATACACGTAAAATGATTCCAACACTACAACTGGAGGTTTCACATCTGTACTCAAACATAGCACTGGAAATTAAAGCCAGTTTCATACTTGTTTTATTGGTCCAGTCTTGATTAAGAAAGGAATGCATGTTTTACATGCTCAGTACTGCGGTCACATACTGTATGCGCTGGATATTTTGTGGTAGTCTTACTTCTGAGAATTTTGTGACTAACCAAATGCAAAAAGTGTTGCTTCCTCACATACCTGTACAAAGTCAATGCAAAAGCAATAAAATCATGAAAAAAAAACACGTCAATTCCCGGTCTTGAAGCATAATCGCAAAAATATATGGTGTATACAGTATCTCAAAGGATGCGATTAATTTAAATATATTGTCATTTCACTTTTTATTAGAGTAATTTTGCCATTATTGTCATCAGAATAACTTGTTACACACCGGTTGAAAAAGTTGCAATCAAATTAAAGCCCAAGTATAATTTTGGTTGATCAGACAAAATTTTTGTCAATCTTTCACTAAGTATTCTATTGTCACCCCAGACATCAGTAAACAACATCAAACCTACTGAAAAGTGTTTATAGTGACAAATTACAACGTTCAAATAAAAGGAGAGCATCTAGTGGTATGTACATTAACTATGAGAAATCTCATAGATTTTACATTTTGAGTAATTAATCTGTAAAATGAGAGGGTTTCAGGGCAAGCAATTTTCAGGGCATTGATAGATCATATAGTTGTATCTAAAAAATATAATTGCAGAGAATTTCATTTTTTTACCATTCACCAAAACTATACCTTGGCTTTAATATCTGTGCCTCTCTCCCCTTTTATCACCCTGTCTCGCTTTCTTTTACTCTCTCTATCTGCTTCTATCTGATAGAGGTCCGCTGCCCACAACTCAGTGCGCTACGTAACGGAATGGCAGAGTGTACCCACGGGTCTTCCTTTGATTCAGTGTGCACGTTCAGCTGTAGGCCAGGTTATAGGTTAATCGGGAGCAGTGAGACAAGGTGTGTCTCGGGTCCAACTTGGACGGAAGGTTTACCATTTTGCCAAGGTGAGCAAGATTGCATATCTATAAACTGTTCGTATTGAATAGGAACATTTCTTTTTCTGTCAAAGAGCCATTTTGACCTATTTGTTCCTATTTCTGTACAAATTTGTCTGTAATAATTTATAGGAAATTCCGGAATATTCCTATTTTTGGAAACTTCTTAAGAATTTGTTCCTATTTCTTGACTTTCAGGGTTGGCCGGTATGAGATTGGACTGGCCATACAGAACATTTTTTGGAAACGGTTGATGCTGCATGGGATCAAAAAATTTGGTTGGAATTGCTGTCATGGACATATCTATGGTCACATTGGCGGCACCACTAAACAATATCATTGCTGTTGTTTCAAGGCACAATTTAGTTACCATTCCTGTTCTTTGTTTAATATAAGAACTCTTTTTGATGGCAATGCTTTGAGTGAAATGGTTCTAAGAATAACCTAATGGCATTGATAAGCTCAAAAGGTGTGTCACTGTGACAATGTGTGAACCTTGTAAAAATTTGATTTCTTAGATTTCGTAATGTTCATAAATTGATAATGTGCTGACACAGTAGTTCTGTTATTAGCCAATCTGCTTATCAACTTAGGTCCAGTCACTGAAGTGTCTAAAATTACAAATGACAGAAACTAGTAGGATAATTAAGGAGGAAAACACTAATGACAAACTCAACATGCAGAATTACGAAAATGGTCTCAAATGATGTCCCGACGACCCCCCCCCCCCCCCCCCCCCTGAGATATTACGGTTAAATATTTAGACAAATATATGTGCTTTAGTTGCGTGTGGCCTTCAGGTCAGGTTAATATATTATCATTCCATAATATAGTTCACTATATGTATTATTACCAATGAAAGATATTAGATTTGGGATCAAAAGTCATGGAACTTAATTCTTAAAGTCAGTAGGTAGGCCTGTACTCTTTTGATAATATGAATTGGTTTGATTTCAAGTACTAATAAGAAACCTAAATAAATGAAATAAATACTCTCAATTTTATTCACCATTTTCTTGTGATGAAGATTAAACATTAAACTTTTATTGTCCATCAGCATTTTTCTTATGCTCACATTTGACATATATCACATTTATTTACATTGACACAGAACATTACATGTAATATTGCCGAATAAACATTCAAATTAATTAATTTTCAAGAATTATTTGCAAGATAACTAAATGCAAATATTGGGTATGCTAAAGAAAGGGAGTAAATCACATTACATCATTTTCTGATTTAAAATGTGGAATAAAAAAGGAAACTGGTGTATTGAACAAACATGTATGAATTAAATGTTTGCATGGTGAAGTTGTAATTCGATCAAAGGTTTTCTCGCTCTTCCTCATTCTTGTGACGACATCAAGAGCATTCTGACCAGAACATGGAGTTTCCCCAATGCAAATGGTTGTACCGAAAATATATGTATTTTAATTTGAATTTATTTGTCTTTCGTACAGAGATAACGTGCTCGCCCTCCTTGACGAATATAGAAAAGGGGCAGGTGACATGTACAGATGAGCAAAACTTTGCCAGTTTATGTACGTACTCGTGTATGGCTGGTTACACCTTGACCCCGAGCAGCAGTTCACGACGGGAATGTACGGCAAGTGGGTGGACGGAAACGGAGCCGGAATGTATCGGTAAGTAGTTACCAGGATCATCATTTTTACCCCATGCCTGTCATGATGGAGATTTGTCACAATTGTAGACGAAATAAACCAGTTTGGAGTTTCAATTTATGCATGTGCAGAAGGAAGGTTATTTGTGACCGCCCAGCTCCAAACCAACAAAAAGTCACAGATTATGATTCTCTGTAATAGACTAAATGTGTCATTTGGGTTGACCAACTCAAATTTTCAAAGTTTGTCTTATCGGAAAGGGTAATCTTTTCTCTTTCTACTGTCAAAATTTGGTGGCTTAAAACGAAACAGAAATCGAGATATTTCCAGTTTTTCTGGACCACATTTTTTCGGACATGTGCTTCCACATGGTGCACCTGAGTCAACGTAATCTTTAAATCCTCTATTCTCCCTTTTCTAAGAAACTGCACCTCATAACTCTCTTGTATTTCAATCACTTTTTGAATGAATTAAGATGGTTCAATTTTAACAAGTTATATATCATTTTAAAGCTAAGAGCTTACTCTTTAAACCTACGAAGAAAAGTGAAAATTAATTTTGGCCTACTTTTTGTGAGTTTTGAGCTGGACGGTCACATTTGTATGATGCTTGGTGTAAGGAGACATTTGAAAACTGAATAGCGCAATGTGAAAGCTATGTGATAAATTATGTACACACAAGATGCACATTCAGGAATGAGACAGGTGGAGCTATTCTTCTCAGTGGAAAGTAACAAAAACAGTCATACCTGAATTCCAATTCTTGAATTTTAAAGAGAAATAACAAGATTGAAAGTAGTCCTCAAATTAGGGCAAAATGCTCCCAGAATCAAGAATACTGTTAAAAGTTTCTGCTGTGAAAAATTTCATTGTCATACATTTCCTCTTTGTTGTACAATAAAGATGGTGTGACAGTAAAATTTATGTAGTTTTTTATGTGATCAATTTCTATTGAGACTGGATATTATTTCAATAATGGTAAATTAATGCTCTTCTTTCCTTAATTAAACAAATCCAAGACAAATCCTTCCAGATTGAATATACACTCTAGTCAGTGGATATATGAGTATATGTTTCACCTCAATTGTTCTGAAGGCATCTCTGACTTCTCCCAATCATGTCACTGCCCTTTAACAGAAACCATTTTATTCATTATTTTCTCCAGATTCCGAAAGTCCGACCTTTACCTCCTGCCCGGGACCCATGATGTACTGCTGACTCGCTTTCAACTAGGACGGCGGTTTACTGGCTTCAGCCTATGGCGAGGGACAATTCTGTCAACCGGCTAATAAGCACAGTGCAAATTAGTGGTCCATCACGAGGAAGCTCGCTGGAAGAAGGACGTCATTTTGTCTCTTACACTGTCCAGGACAAGGCAGGAAACGTGGCCTACTGTAACTTCACCGTCCATGTGTATGGTAAGGCATGATCATGACAGTACAGGGCATCTTAAAGGCATAATTCAACCCGTTGCCTACTAGAACCGGATGTGCCATGTATTAACTCTATGGGAATGGCAGAATCTCGGAAACAACGGGTGTAACAATGAATACAGTTTTAAGAATCTGATATACTTAATCTTCCATGCTATTATTGTCTCTGATAAGGTCTAGAAATGAAGCCCTGAAAACATTGTATTTTCAAAACAATCATTGAGTGAAAATCTATAAGTACCAAGTTGTGCCATGTTCATTTTCCTCCATATACCACCATGTTACACTTGATTGTGTATATCACATGCATATATGTCACGTGTGGTGTTTATCCATGTAGCAAAACTTTCTAAAGTTTTGTGTTCCAGGATGATTATTTGTCCATTTGTAGTACTATTATGTAGCTCAGATGATTTTTTTTTTTAGTGGAGCTATGCAATGTTAAGTGTACAGGAGTGTTTTGAACTATTTGGCAGATTGGTATGGTGTAAGCTTGAGAGGAAATTTGTTTTAAGAGGGAGAGGGGAGAGGCAAAACAAGGGATTACAGGAGACTTGGTACGCATTTGGGAATGAATTCAACATTGGGACACTGCCACCGAGGTACTCCTCAGGAAAGTAAGAAACATCTGTTCAAGCAAGGAGGAGTCCAGGAAGCCATGAAAAAATCTCGAGTAACTGGGGTATTTGAATTACTAATAGAATTTTACACTATATATATCGAAAATAAATTTAAGAATGAAGAAGTATGGCTGAGGATGTCCTGCATAATGTTTCCTGGCATAAGATGGGTCCCCAAAACTTCCTACAAGTGATTAGGGGCTCCATCTAAAAACCTCTTGATTGATTTAACTTTGAGATGATATCATCCCTGATTGGGTAATTGACTCAAGTTTGTAAACAAAACAATTAAATATTGATTCTGTCTTGCCAATTACAATGAATGCTATTGGTATGGGCAATGCTTGTCCCACATTTAGAAAGAATATTTATTGCATAAATGTAAGAGCTGCATTGGCTAAGTTGTATTAATTCCAAATTTTCAGACCCCTTAGTAGAATTTATACATGTGCCATGACAGCTCAAGAAGTAAGTGTTTATTTGAGTCCTACAGTGTGGAATTCTAAATAGAATAACTTGATGCTAGTGGTAAACAGGATCTTATTCCAAGAATAGGTTACATCTTCATAATCATTATTGTTGCAACATTTGGTTTACCCTGCAGTGGTGCGATGCACGGAGCTGTCAGGCAACAGAATCGTCGGTGTCCAGTGTTCCCATGGTAACCTGCGTGACTCAGTCTGTACGTTCTCTTGTTTAGCACCGGGATACGAGCTTGTAGGTTCTCCGTCCACCCAATGTCAGCTGCAAGATAAGATGGTGGACTGGAACAATCCATTACCATCATGCACAGGTTGGTTTGCGTATATGTAAATGGGGCTCCACACTAACTTTTTGGATAACTTGCCCTGTGTAAAATTATCACTTTCAGATTTTCACTTGACCAACAGAAAAATGTACAGAAAATTTAACAATCAAACTGTGGTGGTATCCACCCATAGAAATCAATAATCAAACTTCCGTTTTCCACCCTGGTTCATTTTGTCTGCTGACTCCTCAGAAATCAAATGCAACTGTCCGTAGACGTACCACACATGCAGTAGTGATCCGTAAACTGTTCATGATGTTGTTCAGCCTGCTGTGTTTCCCTAAACTTACAAGAGGAAGAACAAAATGCCTACATGTTTCTTCTCATTATAGTTCTGCAGTCCCTATACCGTCAATTAACTTAGACAGTACTGTAGTTCAAGCAACAAAAGCATTTTGAAATCTAGTAATCTAATAATATTTGAGGATAAGTTCACTCTTTAATGATTTGTCATTCAAAAATGTTGTTCTGCGTCATTTGCACTCGATAAGATAGGGAAGATCTCTTTGTTTATTGACATCCACACAACAGAACATTTAGTCTATGTTTTTGTGATGTGCCATATAGATTTCTGTAATAGTCTTCTCATTGGGTTACCAGCATGTCATGTTCAAAGATTGCAAGTTATTCAGAGCTTGGCAGCTCACTTAACAGCTAACTTTTTATGTTTATCCGGTTTTACTGAATGTGTTCGATATTTCTTAAAAAATAAATATAAAGGGCTGCCTCGCCCACAGGCCATTTTCAGGCCTTTTCAGGTTTGCCATGCAACTTCAAGTTTTAACCCAATTAATGAACACAACCAAAGTGCAATCATGATTCTGGTCTTTCATGTAATTGTACTTATTGTTATTTTTTTTGTTATACATGTATACTTTGGTGTTCACCTTATGTTTATTGTGTAATATGTATTCTTTGTATTATTTCTGTTTGTGTTTTTTAGAAAGTTGCGGAATAAAGATGAAATGAAAAAAAAAGCTTAGTGTTTTGCACAAAAGGAACAAGAATCAATATAACCTGCTTTGCAAAACTTTCACTGCTTACCAGTCCATTCTCAAATTATATTTAAGATATTGTTATTAGCGAAGAATGCTTTCATGACCTGCCTCCGTCATATCTCAGTGAACTTCTCACTGTATACAAGCGTGAAAGAAATCTCCGATCAAGCAAGAAAAAATTTATTCATTATTCCGACTCTCCTAATCGAAATATATGGTAAATGTAGCTTGGCTCACACTGCTCCAGTTTCATGGAACAACCTCCCAGATTCTCTTGAATGCATTAGTACAATAAATCATTTAAAGTCTTCTTTGAAAATACATCTGTTTAAAATCATGTGATATAATCCCTCTCTCTCTATTTTCTTAGTGCATAGGGACATGCCCAGCAATGTGTTATGTGCTTTATAAAGCATAGTTTATTATTATTATTTAAAGTTGAAATGTTTGGCCACCAGCATCTACCGTAATGAATGTTGTTATCGTTAATCGCATATGTCTTTATCAGATCGTACACGACCAGTTTTCCGTGATTGTCCGGCCTCCCTTCATGTCTTTGCCGACGGAACAGAGTTTCTTCAGAAGTCAACTGGGAAACGCCTCAAGCAACGGATAACTCCGGTGACTTCCTTATCGTGACTCAAACGCAAGGGGACGTGAGAGGAAGTGTGTTCGATGAAGGGATACACATGATCATTTATGAGACTTCTGACACGTCTGGGAATCGGGCCACGTGTGCCTTTAATTTAACCGTTACAGGTAAAGAAGCAGCAGAGCTTTCTGTCTAACTTGAAACCAAACTGTAAGGGTTATGTCTTATTACAACAACTAATAACTTAATTATTTTTGCCCTTTTTACTCAGCAATGGAGGAACATAATCCTCCATCACATGACCAGATTTGGAAATGGTACTCTCCATAACATACGTGGCTTTATTTGTGATTAATCAAATTCATTCCCTGGGATTCATCTCGTGCTGGGTAGAATTAAGAGTAAGCCTTGTAAGAGGAGAAGTAGAAGCAATTCATACCTGTAGTATACAGTGGTAGTAGACTTAATAGTATTACATAATGTTGTAGTAGTAGTAGTAGTAGTAGTAATAGCTGTTGTAGTAGTAGTCATTGTATTATTAGAAAGTACTAGTAGTACGAGCTGTTGCAGTAGTAGTTGTCACATATCAGTAGTAGTAATTGTAGTTGTAGTAGTAGTAGTAGTAGCTGTAAAGTTGGATAAGTAGTTTTAGTTGTATTATTAGTAGGAGGAGGAGCTGATATAGAAGTAGTAGTTATAGTAGGTGTAGTAGAAGTCGCATATTCGTAGTAGCAGTAGTAGTAATAGTTATAGTAGTCGTAGTAGTAGTGAAAGTCGTATAGTCGTAGTAGTTGTAGTCACATAGTCTGTAGTAGTAGTTGTAGTAGTAGTAGTAGTTGTTGTAGTAGCTGTTGTAGTAGAAGTAGTAGTAGTTACCGTAGTAGTAGTAGTAGTAGTAGTAGTAATGGTAGTAGTAGAAGTAGAAGTAGTAGTAGACTACTAGTAGTACTATTTTTTATTAGTCATAGGTAAGGATCAACATTGTCAGTGTGACTAAGAAGGCAGTGGTTATGCATTTATTAGAGAATGAACAATTTTGGTATCTCTTTCACCCACCTTTGCAGTAATCCGATGTCCTAATCATCCACCAAGCGATCTGCTGATCATGAATTGTACTGGTGACATCCTGGGTTCCACCTGTTACTTTGAATGTCGTCATGGTTACCAAATTGTTGGCTCTCCTTCCACTGAATGTGAAATACGTGGAGAGAATGGTGTATGGAATGCTCCGCCACCCGCTTGCCAAGGTATGGTGTTGCTGTGTAACCCATTGGAGACGGTTTGATTTTGCTTTAACATGCATTTCCCGTAGACCACGAGACGAGTTTGTTGTGTTTAGTCTTGAACAGGTTAATAAGAAACATCAATCATTTCTTACAAGACCAAATATAAACCAACTGTTGATAATGATATCAATTTAGAAAGTACAGAATAATGTCATTTTTTAGAATAAAAGTAAAGGATGATGTCAGAGATGTTCATGACATAATATAGGTGATGCAGATATTTTTCCGAGGTTGTGTGGAATAGTCCCAGATTCTGTGATGTACAACGATATCAATAAGATAATTGTCATATTGAAAGTGTGCATTTATTCTCAAGTTAAGCATCTCAACCATGGACGGAGTCATGATATATTGGATAAAACCGTGGTTTCTCTTGCAAGATATCTACCTATTCAAATTAACATTTCTCATTATTATTACGTTTTAGACAACTCGGCTCCAGAATTCCTATACTGCCCACCATCTCAGGGGGTGCTGGCGGAAAACGGCCAAACTAATGCAATGATGGAGTGGGCACCTCCTACAGTTGTGGCCGAGGAAGGCGTCACGATTTCGCAAACGATGGGGCCCGAGTCGGGAACAGAGGTGGAGGAGGGGCTGCACTGGATAGTTTACAGCGCTGAGGACAGGGCAGGAAATATCGCCGAATGCACTTTTAACATTACAGTAGAAGGTAAAGCTTTAGGTCTGGATAATAATTATGAGTGTCATATCATATCCCATAACTCTATATTTATCATGTTGTGAGAATTCTTATCTTCTTAGTGTGCATTATTAGGATACTGTTTGTAGATTGGATTTGCTAATTTTTTTCACTAAATTTTTGTTGTTGTTTTTTCTGTGAAATGCAGAATGATTTGAAATATACAAGAAATGTTTATACCTTTAATGTCTGTTCTTTTTTATTTATGTATGTGTTTACCAACAAAACCATAAAAACAGAAAGAGACAAAAACTAGTCTACCGCCAATCCCTGCAAGTTCAGCTGTGATTCTGATGATTCATTTTTGTCGTAGTAGAGCCAAATTAAGCGATATTCGTTTCTTAAAGGCACTGGTATACAGTGTTTCCAGTTTAAAAATCTGAGCTGCATGATTCCCCATGCTACCAGTGTCTCTGACATGGTCTAAAAATGAAGCCCTGAAAAAATTGCAGTTTAAAACGATCAGTAAGTGCTTTAAAAAAGTAAAATCATTGAGAGACCATTCCCAGGTTTCCCCCATAGACTGCTGTGTTGCAGAATTTCCTATCGCCCGATAGGGAATTAATGTGCCAATTTGAATCTGCACATATTTACTAGTGACAGCATAACGGTCCAAACTTTTGTGTTCTAAGGTATTTTTGTCTCCATCCAAACACTACCAGATATGTCAGAAAGCAAGGTTTGACAATTTTTTAAATAAGGCTTCCACACTGTTATATAGTGTCTTTTTAAACTACACCGTACTAATAAAACCACACTGAATTGAAATTTGGATACAAGTATACATTCTTTCTGATAAAATTTTTTCTTTGTTTACAGTATGAACTTTTTGCAAGTAACATGACTATCATCAAACAAGTTATAATAGTGTGTTATGGTAAACCTTGCAAACATTACACGTTTTGTTACATGTCTGTATTTGCGACAAACATAAACCTGCAAAAAGCTACTTACCCCTCACAACCTACAAAAATATTTACTCTCCATGTACATAAGACTCAAGTTTCAATTGTATAGTAGTGAATTTTTGGTAAAATGTGGAATTTGAGTGAATTTGTAGTAAATTTTATGTTGAGGCAGTCCTCACAGAATCTCTTGAATCTCAAATGATACTTAGTCTCTCCATAGGAAGATTTTAGTGAATTTATTCCTTATACACACAACAAAAAAAGTAACTACCCCCCTTTTCAAATTAGCATAATTTTTTAAGGAAATAAGTTTTAGCAAAATAACTTGGTATGGACATTTCTACACTCATTGACTAACCTCTGTGTGAAATTAAGATTAATCCGTCAAGCCATGCATGAATGAACATGCATTAAAGGAAAAAATGCCACTTTTCAAAAGTCACAGGAGGTATCTCTTGTGCCAAAATAATGGTAAATAATGGGGATTTTTTTTTTGCTTTATTTATAAAGTGTGCTCACTGAACCATGACATGGTTACAACCCCTTATGTTCATACAACATGTAAAAATATGTTTTGCTGAAAAATATCGGATTTCAATTTTTTCAATAAACTCAATAATGGATTTTACAATTTCAAAATTGAGGAAGGATGGAAATTTTTATTTTTTTGCTCACTGAAGCGTGAAATATGCAAAAAGTGCCAAAAGAGGAGTAAGGAGTTCAAAAAATAGATGATTAACATAAATAGTGCTTAATCATTAAACAGAAACATAATTTGTCAAAATCCTGCATCACAAATCCCTCAAAATAACCCTTGTGACTTTTGAAAAGTGACACTTTTGCCTGTAATACATGCTGACTCATGCATGACTTGACGGATCAATCACATTTTCACACAGAAGTTAGTCAATTAGTGCAGAAACACCCTTGGAAAATTATTTTGCTCAAAACCGTTTCTTCAAAAAGTTATCGTATATTGAAACAGGGGGTAGTTACTTTTTTGTTGTGTTTAGTAAACCTTTCGTTTTAAGATTGTAACTCTTTACTCCTCTTCTACACCCGAATCTTCACCAGAAATCAAATTCCTGAACAACTTTTTAATTGCCATAATTACCTCCAAAATTTGATGCAGTATTTAATCAACCACATCAAAACAAATTATCAAGTTTATATTGTCCTTGAAATGCAATCTGGCCTCTGTTGATAATTTGTGTTTAAGTGATTTAATGATTACTGTTTCTGATGTTATTATATTGTAATTCTTGTCAACTAAGAAGTGCACTCCTCCAAAATGGAATGAAAGGCCTGTTAGTCATAGTAATCTTGAGTTGTTGTTTTTATTTCCAGGCATCTTGGGGGAGTGCACTTTGATGATATTTATCTATATTGTTGCAATTTTATATATGTATATATTTCTTTTACACTGAATGAATAATAATAATAACATGCTTCACGTTCTCAGTTATCAGATGTGGTGAAACAGATGTGACAAATGCACTTTCGGTGGACTGTAACCATGGTAACGTCATGGGCTCTACTTGCAATGTGTCATGTAATCCTGGACATGATCTCATTGGGCCGAAATCAATTTCTTGTCAGCGTTCATCTGAAACTGGAATCGGTGTATGGCACCCAGACATCCCATCGTGTCGACGTAATTATTATAATTTTTTTTTTTTGTATGAAACGATGTGATCCAATGCCCAGTTTACTCTCAGTTAATTTCATGGTTTTCTATTGCTCTGTTCAGAAGCTCATTAAACCTGTCCTGTTATTTGAAGCATTTATACTTAGATAAAATTAGGGGCACATACAGGTGTTTTTCAAAGAATGTGCCATCAGTACCATGATTGAAGAGCACATAACAATAAATGAACTAATTCATCTAGGCCACAGGGGCCTTTGGCCAGTTCTACCCCTCCCCTAAATTGGATATTAATTCAAAAATTGCATGAATAAAAAGTTATAGGCCAAAATTCTGAAAATGGTTTTAAAATAACGCTAAAAGTTGTATGTTAGCACTGTCATCATGAAAATATATGTAGGCTCTGGAACAAAGCTGAACTATGACTAACCTAAAACAGGTGAATTGATTAAACGGGGAGGGTTCACAAGGTCAAATATCACAGGTCATAGGTCATTTTTGGTAATTATGCAGTAGATATAAGCAAAAAAGAAAGACTTGGTTAAAAAATCAAATTTTACTACTTTTTGTGTCAAAGACCAGCAGGTCAAAGGCCAAAAGCAAGTTGCTCAAAATTTTTGTCATTGAGATGTCCAGGAAACACACCAAGTTTGATACACAGGTCAGTGGTTGCAAGATTAGTGACTTATTAGGCATAAGCAAACAACTGTCCTTTCACTTCGAGGTCAGTGGTTCCAGGATGAGTGACTGATGAACAACTGTTTTGCAAGAGTTACATATTCAAACTGCTAAATAATTTACCAATTCATGTTTTACTTCTTTTATTATTTTGTATCTTAATCCATACCTTCTCACACTATTGCTTGTATCATTTCAGTTCGCGAGTGCCCCAATTTAGTCTTTTCACCACTAGTTACAGTCACTGATTGTCAAGGAGGCGTGATAGCGACCTACGGCACACGATGTGTCCTCACCTGTCCGGCCGGTTATGTTACCGTCGGTGAAGCAGTGAAAACCTGCCAAGAAGATGGGACATGGTCCAGTACAGAATTCCAATGCCAGAGTATGGGTCAAGTTTAGCTATTTTGTTGTTGTTACTGTTGTTCTTGTTGTAGTGTTGTTGCGGGTAGTAGAGGTTTTAGTGGTAGTAGTAGTAGTAGGAGTAGTAGTAGTAGTAGTAATAGTAGTAGTAGTAGTAATAGTGGTAGTAGTAGTAAAAGTAGTAGTGGAAATTGTGTTTTTTGTTATTGTTGCATCTCTAATAATTTTATATTGCAGACGTTATTTAATGCATTTTCAATTAAAATCTTAGGGTAATATATTTTTTGAATAAATATTTAAAGTATAGACAAGTAATTATTATGTTTCTCAGTTAATAGTAGTAACAGTAGTAGCAGTAATAATAATAATAATGATAATAATAACAATATCTATAATAATGACATTAGAAACAGTAGTAATGTTAATCATACCAATAATGATGAGTATGATATTGGCTTGATGCTCATGGCACAATTAAGAATGGATAGAATGGTGATATGTGCAAATTATTGTCTATATTTCTGATCACACAACCTTTTTTTAAGGGGTAACATGCGACGCATTGGAGCCACTCCCCAACATAGCGATAACACCGAGCAAGTGTCTAACTTTCCCTCGCTACGGTGATACGTGTGGATTGACATGTAGTGTACCAGGCTACCAGCTCCACCCCCCTCACATCATGCAAGTCAAATGCACACAGAACGGAACATGGGATCAAGATACAAGCAATTCCTCCTGCGTTGGTGAGCTATTGACCCTTCGAATTCTTTCAGTGACCAGCTGATTAACTTGTGTAAAATGTATTGGAATGTTGGAAAGTAACTTTTAACACGTGAAATATGTAAGAATTTTGATCATGAAAAAATCGCAGACAAATGCTTTAGACCGAGGGTCAATAGACCAATTTTCCATTAACAGTAAGGGTCCAATAGGCCGATTATTGAAAAGGGGCCAGAAGACGGATTTCAAAAACGGTCCGTTGGACCAATTACCAATTTACAAAAGTACAAGCTTCACCACAGGCCCACCCGATAAATCATACCCTGAAGTCAGTGTTAATGTCATGCAATAGAATATTTCTAAATGCTTGTATCATTTAACTAACTCAAGGAAACTTGTCCATGATATACCTC
>JZLH01S0601618.1:14679-29810 GCA_001188425.1 Eucidaris tribuloides
CTGATTAACTTGTGTAAAATGTATTGGAATGTTGGAAAGTAGCTTTGAACACGTGAAATATGTAAGAATTTTGATAATGAAAAAATCGCGGGGAAATGCTATAGACCAAGAGTCAATAGACCAATTTTCCATTAACAGTAAGGGTCCAATAGACCGATTATTGAAAAGGGGCCAGAAGACGGATTTCAAAAACGGTCCGTTGGACCAATTACCAATTTACAAAAGTACAAGCTTCACCACAGGCCCACCCAATAAATTATACCCTGAAGTCAATGTTAATCTCATGCAATGGAATATTGCTAAATGCTTGTATCATTTGATAAACTCAAGGAAACTTGTCCATGATATACCTGATTGTCATAAGATCAAAAAGGCCAAATTGATAACTCCTGATTGATTCTTCATCAAATGTATTCAAAAATGTCTGTGTCATTTTTTTTTAGTCTTATTTAAGAATTAGTAGGATTTACTAACCATATGACTACAACATCATGGCTGCTTCTTTTTTATCCTTGTGCTGTTTTTGTTTCTTTATCAGACGTAGAAGCGCCTGAATTCTCCCACTGTCCCAGTGATATGACTTTCTACGCGAGCAAAGGATTGACCGTGGTGGATGTCCTTTTCAATGCGTCTGCTGTCGCAGCGGTATTCACGATGCCATCGTCAATTGCGATACTCAGCCTGGCGTGATGAATGCTGGAAATACCACGGTCACTTGCGTAGCCACAGATACTTCAGGAAACTCGGCCGAATGTGTTTTCACTATTGAGGTTAAAGGTCAGCAAATATTCATAAAGTGTCACATATTTCACATAATTCACACATTTCAGCTACCATTTTACAGAGTAATTTTAGATAGGTATTCCACGTTTAATTGATTCTATTCCACTTTTGGTAAAAATTGTACACAAGTTATATACATTTACATTTTCAGTTATACATATGCCCATGTTACTTTGGTAAGTTTGTTTGGCATGTTCACCTCTTTTGACAGTAGTTCGTCAGTTGTCCGGCAGAAGGGCCCTTGCAAATGTACCTGGCAGAAGGGCCTTAACAGTAAATTTGTTGTAATTTGAGAAATATTGCTGTACTTAATATTTGCACTCAACAGACTAATAGAAGGTTTTAAAGATATCACACTACTTTGATTTCATGTGAAAAGAGCCAATGGTTTTCAAGTTAGAGACAATAAGTGTTAAGGCCCTTCTGCCGGGAACATATGCTAGGGCCTTTCTGCCGGACATCTGATGAGTTGCAGTAAAAATCGTAAAATGGTAATAAGATCTAGCAGCAAGACTACAAGTCAATGGTATGTGTACCGGTAATATCAAAATACTTACTTGTTGAAGAGTAGACACAAGATATCTTGTCGCAAGGTTTATGGGAAATGCGTGTTAAAGCAAAATCATACTATCTTCAACGGGTTCAACTATCGAGTGACCCTGTAAATAGGAAGTGTTGTAATTTTAAACACTACTTTTCACGAAGTTCATGAAATGGGACAGAGATGTATTAACCCTATTTTAACTGGGCTATTTCAGACCAGGTTTTTACTGGGGGGGGGGTCATTGACCCCCCCCCCTTCAAATCTCGGCCGCCGATCGCGCAATTGCCGCAAAAAATTTGCATGCGCGTAGAGCCGGATGTAAACTACACGACTGTGTAGTAAAATTTTCAAAAAAATATTTTTCAAGTAAATAACTATGCAAATAAGTGCATGAAATTATATTTTCACCTATAACTCACTTACTATAGCTAGTAGAATACTAATTTTTGGTGAAATATTCATTCTGACATTTCTGACAATTATCTACAAAAAAATTACCCGAATTGGAATTAATTTCTTATGTATTTTATTGTTTTGTGAATTTCTTATGTATTTCTTTGTTTTTTTGACCTTTTGTTTTCATTTGTTTTTTGATGAAATTTGTTGGGGACACTTTTGCAATCATAAACAGCATAAAATTAATTCATGTCAACCAGTAAAAGCAAAAATAATCATACATTCATGATTTTTGGCTGAAAACACAATTTCCATTGATTTTGTACACAAAATCAAGTTTTTGAGCGATTTTTGGGTTGACATGCATGTTTGAAAAGTCGCGCAGCGTCGTAACGGTACGTCCGATTTTCATGAAAACGGTCTCCAAAGATGCGCAAAACTTGAAAGTAAAAAGTCAGCGAGTGACGCGATCAAAAAATTTTGCGCGGCGGCATGGTCGTGAAATTCGTCCAGTTAATATAGGGTTAAATCTGCGACCATATGCCCAATCAACTTCTGTTTATCTGGGACAAACGAAAGGTTTAGATGATCAAAACAGATCTTCAGTGGGCATTGTTCATCTAAAGTACATATAAAACAGGTTAATGATAAATTATTTTAACAATAGGTTATCAAGGTTTTAATTACTATGTTTATTTTGTGATTGAAATGACATGACATTTATGTAGTTATTATTTAATTTAATTTCTGTCACAGTTCGTCAGTGTTTGCCACTTGTGCCACCACCATTCGGTGCAATCAACGGATCATGTGATCAACACTATGGAAGCAAGTGTGAGGTCACATGTTTGATGGACTATACTCTGATTGGTCAGTCAGAAGTCACGTGTGAACATGACGGTGACGGAATGTACTGGGATCGAGACTCAATTTGTCAAGGTAGTTAAAGTGAGGTGTACATTTATGTTTAGGTTACCTTGCATGTAAGATTTTATGTATTGCATATATTTTTTTTAATTATATATCGTTGGTGATTTCACGTACCGGCGAATATTTGATTTGTTTGATATACAAGATTCGCCGGTACGTAATGTCACCGACGACATATGCATATGTCTTATGAAGCCATAAGTATACCACAAACAAGTTATGTTACTTGTATATATATTCACATATTTAAAGATGGGTTCAGGATTTGCATGCCAGAAAACTGTAAAATGAATGAGATCAGCTCAAATCATTCACAATGTGAAGATTAGTATAAAAAACACCTGCCATAGAACCTTTGGTTAGAATACGTAGTATTGGTGAAAATCTGGACAGTTAAATTTCAAAATTTGCAAAGTGACAGGCATGTTTTGTTAGTTCCAAAATTGCCTAATCGGCCGCTAGCTGAAGGTCATACAGAATTCACCACTTGACCATATCATCGTACGTAGTCACACACTGACGGCTCGATCATCGCTAGCTACATGTAGTTACTACAGCTGGAGGCTATAGCTAGCAAAGCTCCATATAGAAGTGCGTTGTACGCGCTCATACGGCGGGAAGATCGCTGTTCTGTCCGCAACACTTCCGGATTTTCAATTCGATCGCAAAGTCAGCACGATATGCGATATCAATACTATCGATAGCAATACAAAGGAAGAAAAGAAAACGTATGGTCGGGAATATTTTTAGGGTCGGGCGGGTTACGCCAATACAACAATTTTTTTTTTAGGCCTAATGAAAATACAATTGGCAGTGTTTGCCCTACTGTTCATAGAATATTGTTATGTATTATTTTGATTTCCTCTACTAGATAAAATGCCGCCTGTCATAGAAGACTGTCCTAAGTCTATCATGGCGTCCATCACTGAACCGTGGGGTGTTGAAGTGACCTTTGACCTTCCCACAGCACAGGATAACAGCAATGAGGAGGTTCGCATGGTGACCTCGCCTCCTGACTTACAATCACCGTACAACTTCACGCAGGACACCGAGTGCGTTGTGACCTTTTATGACGCAGCTAACAACAGCGCTTCTTGTACCTTCAACATCTACACCCAAAGTAAGTTTAGATTTTCAAGATTCATTTATTGTCATGCAAAGCAAAGCAGAAAATTTGATGTATAGTCTGATGATAAATAATGAATAAAAACATCAAAAATCAGATTGCACAAAATCATGACCAAAATAGAAGTATTGTCAAAACACAGGAGAATATGTTACACATTTAAAAAATCCATGGCAATAAATATTATTTAGGCAATATGAATATAAAACTACATAACTCCCCCCCCCCCGCCGACGAAAAAATAACAAAAGTAATGATAATAATAATAAAAGATACAAGAAGACTACTACTTCTTGCACACACAAAAACAGAGAAAAGGAAGAAAGGAAAAGAGATAAGTAAGGTAGAAGAAAAAAACAAAAGAGGGAAAGGGAAGGTGAAAGAAAAAGAAAAACACAAGGAAAGGAAGTAGGAAGAACAGAAAACAGAGAAAAGCAAGGATACAAGAAAAGAGAGCAGGAAGAAAATGAAAGTAGTCTTTTTAGTCTCTTTAGTGTTAAGAATAATGGTTGGTGTCAGATCAATTATCACATTTTTTAACCATTAATTGTCTTTTTCTCCTTTTCTGAGCAGATGAGGCTCCCATCGAAGTATTATTCTGCCCAGAAGACCAAGTCATAGAAAGTTCGTCGGAAACCACCAACGTGACATGGTCGCGACCTCAGTTTAGCAATGAAGAGATGGACCACGTGCAAGTCACGAGTAGGTTTAGTAGCACATGGGCCTTGCTAGCATTGGGAGCACACACGATTGAATACTCTGCCACGAATACTGCCAAGGGCAGAACCGCTTACTGTCGATTCAACGTCACAATCACCTGTGAGTATGTGTTCCTGGTTTGGCAAAGAAACCTTATTGATGATATTAATAAATGACATGATTGGGGGGTAGTCCTCAACTTGAGGTGGAACTATTCTAGAGGTAAACTGTGCAAGGATTTGTGAAATTCTTGTAGTCAAATGATGACTCATTTTAAAATAACTTCCATCAGTATGCCTTGTGACCAACAAATCTGTTGTGTAGCATTCTATGTGACTTATTTCTCTCGAGGCCCGAGAAAAGTAAACTGCTGGTAGTAGTATGGTCAGGCTTGATTCTCCTTAACCCATATCTTGCCGATGGCAGTTTACTGTGTAAACTCTCTATATGCCAGGCCTTAAACAGACATCCAGGCAGCCTTTCAGAAAAGCAATCATTGTTTTACTAAAATGCATAAATTAGAATGGGCAAATTATGTGTCAATGTAAAGCACAGACTATAACTTTTAATTTCAACAAACACTCTATCAATTCTGTCATCATCATTTGTCAGAAAATTTATTCAAATCAAAATCATATGAGTAACAAATGCTACGGGATTTCCCATAGTTCGGTGAGAGCAGCATTTTAACAGTACTACGGATTTTCCCGTAGGTTGGCAGATATGGGTAAAGTACGCAAACACAAGACAAATCTTTCCAGCCAGGAGATACACTCCAGCTGGTATATCATTGGAATATCTTTCAAGATGCACAAGGATGAAGAGAGTGACCCCAAGGTTGGCAAGAGATTTTGTTGTGTGAAAATGTGAAAAAGGACGCAGGAGAGATGGTGGAACATGTTGAAAAGTTGTGTGATGAGGTGGAAACAGTGAAAGAGTTTTCATACTTGGGGGACAGGTGAGTGTGAGTGGAGGTGCAGGGCAGCTGTGACAAGCAAGGGCAAGATTTGGATGGTGAAGTTAGGGAATGCGGAAGTTGTTATATGGGAAAAGGTTCCTCTGAAGATGAAAGATTGTTTATAGGAGTTGTGTGAGATCGGCGATGTGTATGGGAGTGAAACGTGTGTTGGAGTGAAAATGAGATGGGGATTCTGAGAAGGACTGAGAGAGCAATGGTGAGAGCGATGTGTGGTGTTAAGCTGATGGACAGGAAGAAGACTGAGGTTTGGATGCAGATGTTGGGATTTGGAAGAGACGGTGGATCAGATGGCGAAGGCGAACGGAGTAAGTTTGTATGGACATGTGTTGAGAGGGAGTTGCAATGTTTTGAGAAAGGGTGCTTGAGTTTGAGGGCTGGTCAGAGGGAAGGGGGCGACCGAAGAAGACATGGAAGAACAGGTGGTGGAGAGAAGTAGGAGGGTTGGGTTGAGGAGGAGGATGCGCCGAATAGAGTAAAGTGGAGGGAGGGGTGAGGGTGATTTCTGTGAGTGCGAGGTGAATCCGGCCACCCCCGTAGCTCGGGACTAAACCAGATTTAAAACCTGGACTACTACTACTACTTACTAGTTTGGTTCTAAGGCATTTTTTATTTCTCTCAATCATGTCAGCTGCTATTTAACAGTAATAATGATTATAATAATAATGTTTATTTACCCAAGTGATCCTCTTCATTGACAAACACTGTTCTCACAGAGGGCCGTGTTATATTATTATCCAGCAGTTTTCCACCAGGACTCCCCTATTTTACTCCTAGGTGCTAAGCAGCAATGTGGATAAATCGCCTTGCTGAAGGATGAATGTGAGTGTGGCAAGAATCAAACTCAGCGTCTCACACATGAAAAGGAGAGAACAACCCACATAACCATGATATATCCACAGTAGTAGCTAGATACCTTACATGCCACAAATTTAATTGTCAGTGTTTTCCATATGTCGTGTCAATTTTGATTATCTCAAGGAAAAAAGAGTTATGTTTATGAATCATATTTTTCTTTTGTTAAATTAAGCGGTCATTTTCTAAATGTCGTTTTGGGGTTTGACATGATTCACCACTTATGTGCATGAAGTGAAAGTTTGTTTTGTTTTTATGAGGAAATGGAATATGGAAATTAACTGATATAAAATCAAATCAAATTACCACTCTAAAAGTTGGGGTACTGTTAAATTGCACAAGCCATTGGCAACTTGATTCAGGGTTAAGTAAAAATGGAATAAAATAATTTGTCTTCATCACAAACAACATATTATTCTGAACCTAACAATGTTATGTTATTTCCAGAGAAGACGATTGCGTGATGCTGCTAACACAAGATGTGACGTGTATCATTTCTTGCTTGATTGTTGCAGCGCCGCCGTGTCCACTTCTTGAACCTCCATTGAATGGCGCCCTCTCATGTCGCCGATTTCCTGATGGCGAGTTTTGTAGCATGTCATGTAACGACGGATATGATATACCACGTCTACCAACCAATCAGGCCCCTCCCACACTGTTCGTGTGCGGCACATCCAGCGAGTGGAAACCTCACTCCAACGTTCCAGATTGCTCAGGTTTGTCATGTCAAATATGGACACATACATACACATACATACCCACAAACAAGTAAACACACATTCATACACAAACACGTACACACACACACTGCTGCTGCTGCTGCTGTGTTGCCGTAGTCCTCAAAGAACCATCGGCATTCTCGTGTTTGCATTCTCTCTTGCCACAGCCATTCCACCATCCGTCCACATCCTGATGTTGTCGATCCAACCAGTTTTTCTCCGTCCTGGCCTGGCCTTCCCTTCTACCTCTCCTTCTATTTTTGTTTGAACTAGACTATCTGAACGTCGTTCCAATGTCCGTACTTGAACACTTTTCTCTTCCTCAGTTGTATAATCAAACTTTCCTCTTCACTAACCCCTACTCTTTTGTGAATCCATCAGTGTTGTAGTTGAGTCACGACCTTCTGAGGCCAAGACCGAGTCCGAGTCACCACCTTCCGAGGCCGAGGCCGAGTCCGAGTCACCAACTTACGAAATAATGTAATATTTCAGGGCATAATTTTAAACTTTTAAAAATTACATGTACTTTGAAATCCTACAATCAATTACACACAATTATTCAACAATCAACCATTCATTCAAATCAACCAATGACTGAAATTTATCAATTTGAAAAAAAAAAATCAAAAAAAGTAAAGCAAAAGCTGCTAACTTTGAAGTAAGCAATGTTTGATGCTTATAACTATTATTGTCATCAGAACATTTAGCTAATGAACGGGCATCAACTTTAACAGTGTCTGTCTTGTTGCAGTAGAACAGCAACATAGAGAAACATTGACTAACCTGATGAACTGTGTGAAACTTAAAGGCTGTGTAGATTGAAATAATCAGTGGTGAATTTCCATGATTCTTTATGGAATATTAGTTGGAAATACTTCAAAATGCATGCCAAACAAGTGAGATCGGGCTTATTCTTGGATTCAACAGATTTGATAAAATCTTGCGGCCTCGACCCGAATCGCCAAGGCCACATGCTCCGAGGCCAAGGCCGAGTCCGAGTCACGGCATTACGAGGCCGAGGACTGGCAAAGTCGGCCTCGAGTCCTCCAACACTGGAATCCATGCATTAGACTTTTGTCTTTCCAGCTGACCTGCAGCATTCTGCGCCATACCCACAGCTCAACTGCCTCTATCCTCTTCGTGTCACTCTGTTTCAATGTCCAGCACACATACTTGTAGACCGCCAATTGGGGAGATTGATTTTTAAAACTGTAACTGGGAAGATTTCTGTTTATAGCTCTATTATTTTTGTTTTTCAAGATTTTGCTAAATTTACTGTTTAACCTGAAAAATTAATTCATTTGAAACTGTGTATCCAGTATAGCTAGTTTCTACTGATTTTCACTTGTAAGAGATCCGCATACACACTTCCCCAAATATGAAAATGTGGAGAAACCATACTACCCATAACCTTAACTTGTATGGGCAGTAGAGGGCAAATTGGCATCATTCTGTCTCGGTACAATAAACTGCGGAGCTCTGCAGTTCTCTGTGTCTCCCCAGTTATGCGGCTAAAAAATCATATACACCTCAGTCGATACAAGTGCACACACACATGTGCACACACATGTGCACACACACACACACACACATGCACACACACACATACCCACACAAACACTCATGCACATACACAGAACCAATACACAAATGAAATAAGTAAAAACAAAGAAACTTAACTGTAGCATGCAAAGTCTATAGTCTATTCTACATGTTACTTTTTTTTTCTTGGCATCCAACTTGTGAGCTTGCATGTGAATGACATTGACATTCAATGATCAGTGTAATAATTAGTGTAAATCACCTAAATGTTATGTATTTCTTTTTCGGCACTACGTAAATCTACATATAAATCAAAACTGTTATTATTGTTACTATTATCAGAGGCTGGTACAGTGGTACAATCTTGAATGGGTTAATACATGTAGAAATGACAATATGTGTGTAAGTCACAACACTTTGACACTTTGTTCCCCTTATTTTCACATCATCAGGAGAAAAGCACCCCCGCCGATACAACTTGCCTTCCGATGTCATGTACTACGCCGGAGATTGCGGTGAGGTCACAACTCAAGAGCAGATAGCTCTGGCTCTGACATCACTCATCGAACAATCCACCTTCAGTCACATATGTAAGGAATCCGAGGACGCGTGTTCCATTGCTCACGTGACCGTAACGTGCGGACCACTCGGCGCTGGATTGCTACCTCCTTCACACCTAAGTCGCAGAAGACGTAGTGATTCTGGTAGGTTTGATCTCTTGTTGGAATGAACTGTCACCATAGCCTTTCATATCTTTCATTCACCAACTATTGATATTTTCAAACAGATGTTCAAAACTGATTTATTTTTAATTAATCTAGGTAAGAAGTCTATGGTTTTTAAACAGTCTGTTGTAAAAATAAAAAAGTTTTTAAATTATATTAATATTAATTATATATATATATAAATAAATAAATAATGAACTTAAAAACTACTACATAAAGTTTTACAAGAACTGTTTGTAAGGACCCAGTTTATAGGGTCCTCACTCCTGGCAGATGAACTGTATGTATTACATACAGGTTTTCTGAGGAGTATCTTTTTGGACCTATAAACTGGGTCCTTACGAAACAGTTTGTAAAACTTATGTAGATAGTTTTAAGTTCTATATTTATTTATTATAAAGCCTCGTCTGTTATCTAGTGAGCACTCTAGCCACTGGATGGTTTTGCCCATACGCTGGATATATATATATATTATATATAAAATAGTCCAAGGGTCATAAGTTTGTAGCAGTGTATTATAAAATAAATTTGGTTTATTTACATAGTATAAGTTTTGTTGTAGTCTATTGAATATGTACATACATTTATTCTGTAATGTTATGTCTAAATGTAAAGCGCATAGAGAAACTAACTTGTTTTTTATGCACAATATGAATGCCAAGTTATTATTATTATTATTATTTCATTCATATTCGAGGAAGTGGATATAGATTACTCTAACTCTTAACCCGTTGGAGACGATTTGATATCACTATATCATGCATTTTCCACAGACCTCAACACGAATTAACTCATACTTAGTCTCCAATGGGTTAAGCCGCAAACTTCACACCCATGCAAACTTTGTATTTCATGCTCAAATGTTAAACGCTTTAAAGCCCTCCTTGAAAATTAATTACGGTGGTTCACGCCCAGCGCACAATGAGTTAATGATATGGGAGTTTTGAAAAACCATCAGAAAAATATGGGGGAATTTTATTTTCCTGAAATGCTGTCGAGTAGCACATTGCTTTTTGTTTCTTCCATGAACTGCAAAACATTTATAATGAATGTTTTATGTTTTGTGGTCATTGGTAGTGTAGTAATAAAACTATTCAAGGCAAATAATAGTCATATTGAGTATATGTATTAGATAAGTTCAATGTTTATTTGAAAGTGACAATAGATAGTATTCATTTGTACAAAAGAATCACTATGGGCACAGTATTTGATGCCAAATCCCTACTCCATGTGTTGTCTCCCATCTCTGTCCCTATTTGTGTAACATGTGCAGTATATCCTTTTTTTAATGTTTACTGGCCATGTGTTTTGGTGTTTGGTAGATTTTCATGTGACACCAAAAAGTCACTTTTTCAATTCTGAGAAATGCACCGATTGTCATTTGAAATGAATTATTTCAATATTTATGCATGCTACCATAAGAAAAGTATACATATTCTGAAAGGAAATTTCACAAGGAATCCAAAAATGCCATTCTTTTCATTGTGGGGTTAATGGTTAAAGGGAAACAACTAACAGAAAGTGAATTTTTCCATGCATAAAATTCTCAATTTCATGTGAAATTTTTGTTTCCACCTTTTACCCCACATCAAAAAAAGGACATCATTATTGAACGCTACAGAGCTAGAGCTTTCCAAAAATGTATACTTTTACTATGTTACCTGCTATAGATTTTCCTTTGCGCAAACATATTGTTGGCATATATAAAAATGTATGAATTTGTTCAAATTTTCGAAGGTAATGATATGATTGTTTCTTTTAAAAAATCAACTCCACCTTTGCATTTTTAAATAACTGAATTGTCATGTCATAAGTGATAAGTTAAAAATATATCTTTAAATAAAAAAGTGGGTATTATCATATCCACATCAACAAAACAGAATACAACATCATAAATTTCATCGCATCATATTTCACTGTTCAGACCCTAGTCTATTTCCCATTTTATAGTCCAACATTTTAGGCTTCAAGCCCCTAAGTACTGAATTGTACACAGTGATCTTTATTGTAATCAATGCTAAAGATCCAATAAACTTCAAATAAAGCTTATATTACTTGATTTGGGACAGTAACCACAAGTTATTGGTATATTTGTTATTCTTATTTGAAATTTACCGCGTGTGATCCACCGCATGCGATCCGCAGCTCCACCCTGTCACTTTTTCACTTAAGTGGTCATAAGTACAGAATTTTATAGGCTTTGTGCAAACTTAAGGTGTCGTATTAAAAATCTCATCAAGAGCTTTAATTTGATATGTATTTTGTCTATATTGGGTATCAATATGTTAACAAAAATTGAACAAGAACATCTAAAAACTCGCACAAGTGTCACGGCTCCACCCTATGAGACTACCAGTTCAAAACACATGGCCTTACTGTAAGTTTTTGATTTATGACTGTAATGCTCATGGTATTGTACATGCACTTTTATGGTCAAATGTATAATGAATGGTAATGATAATAATAATTCATGCACTTTGATCATTGGGAAACTTTACTTAGTTTTGCTAATAAAATCTTGTGTAATTTACATAAAGTTGTCATTTTGTATATCATCAACATCATTGAATACAATGGAACATTAACACTAGAATTTTAAAAAAAACAATGAAATCATTCAAATAACAGTGATCAGTAACCATAAAAAAATAGAACAGTCTTCATTTGTCATCAACAAAAATGGCAGTATTACAGAAACTGAAATGCATGAACATGATGCAACAGACATAAGCAAATGGCAGTACAGAACAACAGAAAAAAGGAACAAAAACGGATTACACAAACAATGCAACATATACAGAACAAAATTTGGAACACTAAATTAAAAACCAATGATTTCATTAAAAGCAGGTGCTCGGGCATAAAACCATAATTTTCATTTTCAAAATGAGATTATCAAAATTGCTTTATATCCATATAATGTAATATGTGTAAAGAAATATAAAGGGAAAATGTCACAAGTACATTAAGAATGAATAAAGAACAAATATGAATAAAGACAGCAGTAAGATACATGTATCAATAATACTAACGGGCAGATCTATTTCTTTTCATTGTTTCATTCAGAACCCTGTCCGCCGGGATACTGGTGTTTCCTGTAACAAATGCCCACCAGGCATGACCACGTTCATCTCACCAGCAGTCGGAATTGAAGAATGCGTAGAAATGTGACGACCTTGTGAAGCAAAGATATGATTGATGCAATTACGCTTTGAGTTTTAGCTGAAACATTATTGAAGGCAGGGAATCTCCTTTGCACACCTCCTACAGCACAGCAAAACATAACCCACAAGACCAAGACAAGGCCCAAATGTTCCGAGACGAAGATCTAAACCAAGACCAGTATGGAGACCAGCAATACAAATATCCACTTCGACCAATGATCGCCTTGTTTTCCGAGTTGTACCCATGCACTCATGCCCATTAGGCTATTAATGAAGGAAATGTCTGTGAAATCTAAAGATCATGAATTTCTTAGAATTTGAAAAGTGCCCCCAAAACCAACTGCCAGCATTATGTGTGTTCTGTGCTGGGAATTTTTGTCTCTATAAGACATTAATTAAAATTTAGAGTCTTAACCCTAACTAGGCCGGGGTATTTTGGGAGATCATATGGCTGGGGGGGGGAGGGGGGGGCCTCGCTAGCCTTTTGATATGGCCCTCTCGCTGTGTTATGGGCGAGCGAAGCGAACCAGCCGAGCGCGTTAGCGCGAGGGCCTTTTGAGATCTGCTTGGCATCCGAAAAATAATTATTATTCATGACCAACAGGAACGACCGATCTCTGTTCGAATCAACCAATGAAATTGCGCGCTACGATCCCCTGTCTAGGCCTTGTCAACTATTCGGTGGGTTGAAAGAAATTCCTTCAGTGTTGGTTACTACAATACATATACCATCAAACACCAAATTAGTACACGTTCATTGTTTGAACAGAGTATTTGAAGCATTTTTCTTTAAATTTTGTTTCGTAAGGTCCAATTTGGCGTGCAAAAAATCTGCGTTTCTGAATCATTTCGCCTAATGAAATAGTGAACGCTTCCAAATCGTTTCGTGTTACAGCAACAGTACGTACGAACATGGTCTAGTATGATTGCATATTCAACGTAGGATCGAGTAGACAGACATGCTGATTGGTTGATTTTTGCTACCCAAAATCGGGTAGCAAAATTCGGTTATTCAAAGGGCTAACATAAGAAATTGAAGCAGATCTCAAAAGGCCATCGCGCTGGCGCTCTCAGCTGGGCTCGCTTCGCTTGCCCCCATTTCGCTGGCCCCACACAGCGAGAGGGCCTTGTCAAAAGGCTCGGGCCTCGCAGGCCCCCCCTTGAGATCTCGGCCGTCGACTGTGCAATTGCGACGAAAATCGGCACGCACGTTGCCTACAACCTAATCTACAAAATTTTAAAGCTATTTTTTTCATGAAAGTTGTTTTTAGTTAATTATGCTAATTTATGCATAATTATTATATGAAATCATACTTTTTGCTCTAACTCGCTAAAGAAATCTCCAAGTGTGCTAATTTTTGGTGTAGAAACCCTTTGTGGTGTTCTTAGCAAATGTACTTCAAAAAAATTGTGATATCAGAAAAATTTCTTTTGTATTTTATTGTTTTACAATTTCTTATGTATTTCTTTGTTTTTTCGACCTTTTGTTTTTCATTGTTTTTTTGATGAAATTTGTCGGTGACACTTATGCAATCATAAATAGCATAAAATTAAGTAATGTGAATCAGTAAAAGCAAAAATATAAATACCCCGGGGGGGTCGCTCTCCACACGGCCTGTCTCCCACCTGTCCAACAACCTCAGAATGCACCCTAAACGGCGTAACCTACATGACATGAATTTGCAACCTACATGGCGTAACACATCAGAAAAGCTACCCTAATGGTGACTCCAGGAAATCCATTATTCTGATACCTAAGTGACGTGAAACAGGAATCCACATAAATTTGATATCCTAATGACGTAACATGAAAATCACTATTTGATACCGCCACCAAGTGTTCTTCTCAATCTAAAACATTAATGTACATTGCGCCCCAAGAGGTGCACTTAACAATTCATAAATAATTTCCTATTATCAAAAATGTTAATGTTGGAATATATAGATCCACAAAAATTGCCAAACCCCTAAATGGCGGTAATCTACATAACCAAAATTCCTAAATGGGTACATGTGAAAAGCACCTAAGCATTTGGGCCACAAGAGAGTCTAAAATGATAAGGAAAGTAAAGATTGTAAATTATGGCTAGGTATAAATGAAAAACTGTATATTATTATATCGCAAAATTTTTTAGAGAACAAAGATGGAAAAATTCATTATCGGCTTTTTCATCACCTGTTTATGCATTAGACTTCCTAGCATCAAATGGAACTACACAAGATACGTTTACACTTCTGTAGTGTTGGCCCTTTCTGGAATATGTCCCAGTGTTATATTCTTGACAATTCACTTCATCCCCCCCCCCAATCCCTAACTACTCATGGGCGAGTATCTCACTTTTGTTGCTTTTGTTTTTTCAAATTGAATGCATGTGTAACAAATTAAATAATCAATTTCCACCTTTTAATAAATCAGGATTACCAGAATTTGGCCCCTAGATGCAATAAATATTGTTTCGATTGGGACAGGACATACAGCATCTCACTAAAATATTTCCTAAAATCTAAATCCAATTTATGCCAGGATAATTTCTGCGTTTACGCACTCCGGAGACGCGCAACATAACCAATAATACACAATCGCTATCTCGCACAAACTACTTTGCAAAGGTTTCAAACACGATTCACAATTATATATATATATATCTATATTTAGGCCACAGTATAGAATT
>JZLH01S0601619.1:3885-16616 GCA_001188425.1 Eucidaris tribuloides
CGCACACACATGCACATACACACCTACATTGTAAAGCGAGTTTTACAGAAAAATAAAGAAAATATAGTAAATAAATTAAAATTCAATATTGTGAGTTTAACTTAAGATAACTTTTCTCGCAGAAAATCCGGAAATGTTGCCAGGAGAGTGTAATTGCCGCTGTCGTATCTGAGCATTGTTATTGCCGGGGTGTTTTCCATGGTACTGCTTTTCAGTGGGTTAATAATAAGTATGGAAAGACCCCCCCCCCACGCCCCCCACGTGCGTTTCATTGTAAACCTTATAATTAAAAATTAGGGTGTAGGAGTAGCTGATCTTCGTTAAGTATTGTTCATACAACTATAATAGGTATTTTAGAACGTTCGACTGCCTTTCCATACTTCGACATATTTATCATTGTAGATGCTGGTTGACAAGACTAGTTAATAGTTTCACAGCCCATGTGTGAGGCTCACGCATAAACGACAACAAATGACAATCAGGATTGGCAGTTTGTGCGGGTAGGTTGGTCCATCAATAATACTCGGATAGCGTGTAATCGGTTATATTTTTCCGCCAGACATATATTTTAGCAGCCGATCACCTTTCTCTACAACGTTGAAGTGATACGATCTCCAGTTGGACTATAAACTTTGCAGGACACAACAGTTAACTTTAGCGAGTGAAAACGATGGAGCTCAAATACGTATTTTGGTTAGCCTATTCTGTGGCTTTGGTAAGTCAAATGCTGATTTCATGATTCCACTTTTACATGTACGCTTCAAGGGTTTTATGAAAACAATAACCTTATTTCAGTTATTTGAATGACTTTGTTTCGTTAGGCCTATTGTTCTAATCAAAATGTAGAGCAGATTTGTACGGGTATGTTTTACTGTGATTTGTAGTGTAGGGGGTTGGACTATAACAACATAGCAGTTCGTGTGCTTGTTTTCAAAGGGATGGCAACAATGTCCCTAACGAATAACGATTGTATTACCCAGGGCGCACTATAGGTCTACAATTAAAACCTTTTATTCGATTTCATTTATCTTTATTACGTTTTATTCAATATCATTTGCTCTTTACTGTATTTTATTTTCACTCTACATAATATTTTGTCTGCAGTTTTAATTAATGCGATGAATTACATAACGATGTACTGCATAGTATTATGAATAAGTAATTTAATTTGGATCCATGATTGAACATTCACTTTGGAAAATACATACAGTCACAGACGCACAAACACGTACACACATACACAAACAAACAAAACACATACCAATGCATAACCCTGTTTTGTAATGTGTTATCATACCAAATGGAAACTGTTATGCTCAGATGTAATCTAATTCGCTGAGCAATCTTTTTTTGTTGTGCCTTGTCTTCCCAGTTAACGTATGTCATTCAAGTGGGCACAATACAACAGAGCTCTTCAAAATGACGGGAAAGTGCGTGTATTTTCTCTCAATAGAATGATATCAGTTTCAAGCAATTGTATCAGTTTCCTGCACTATGTCGGTGTGTTTTGTAGAAAAGCATGATAGTTCTCTCACCAGGAAGCAATTGTCACTAGATTAATTGTTAGAAAATCTGCATCATTGTTGTAATATCTGTTTGATTAATGATAGCAGTTAATTCGAGGTCTCATTTTCCCAAAGATAAAAGTATTGTTCATACAAGTACTCACTTATACTTCGTTTTGTATGTCAGGGTGCAAGGCCTTTCATGTGCATAATGTTTTTGATATAAAGTTGATTGTGGGATTTAGCATTTGGAATAGTCATGATGAACGCGTACCACTTCACCTCTACAGACAAGACAAAACCAAACCAACCCTCCCCAAAGAACAAAGACATATCGACGAGCAAAGTGTTAAACTTTTACCAGTTGTGGCTTCAATTCAGCACCGAAACTACCATGCCAATGTGTCAATTGATCGAATGAAGAAAAAATGGAACTTGGTGGTAATTAGATTTGGAATGAGAAGACACATTGTAAAGGAATGTACCACCTCTTGTTGCGAAATGTCTCCTGTGCACGTAGCCTAACATCACTTGATACCTGGTAAGCGGTGTAACTTAAAAAGGCCAAGTTTAGTTTGGGGATTTTTTTTTATTTGAAAGCTTATGCCAAAGGTCATATCACACCAATAAACATATTATGAATGTCTTTCGTTTTTTTTTTAAATTAAATTAATGAAGAAATCTCGCGGGGGGGGCGGGGGGACCGCCGAGGATTTTCGACAATATTTTGAATTATAGCATCCAACGGGTTAGTAAGGTGTTAAGGTTATCCGAGTTATACATCATCAGAGAGAGCGGACTCCGTTCTTTCTGATGAGGTATAACTCGGATAACCTTAAAGCCACTGGGTTGAAGCTCCACAATGTTAGCCTATTACTTTAACACCTTATTAACCCGTTGGATGCTACAGTGTAAAATATAGTCGAAAATCTCGGGGGTCACCCCCCCCCCGAGATTTTGCATCAATTAATTAAAAAAAACCCGAAAGACATTCATAATCTGTTATTGGTGTAATATGACTTTTGGGCATAAAGCTTTCAAATAATAATAAAAAAAAATCCCCAAAACTAAACTTGGGCTTTAAACATCAATTTAGGACAAAATGATACCAGAATCAAGGAGTCTTCTGAAAGAAACCTGGGTTGAACTGTTTCTTCCTTATGAAAAAAAATATGATGTCGGAAGTTGAATGCTCGTCAGTTTGTTATGTAAATTTGTATGGATAAATTACATATATTAAGTACTTGCGCTTTAATCTACAATTACAAGTGTATTGCGTACTATGCAGACGGACACACTGGAAAGAAGATCTTAACATGATCTAAAAATCTAGGTCGAATTGATATATCAAGGCACAATCCTTTTTTTAAAGCCATTGGCTAACATTTACCACAGTTAAAAAAAATGTGAGCTGCATAATCCTCCCTGCTCTATGTCTTTGATAAGGTATAAAAATAAAGCCCTGAAAAAATTGTATTTCAAAATGTTAATTAAGTGCTTTAAAAAAGTGAAAATTGTAAGTTGACCGAATTCACCTGCCCATCTCCTCCCACAGACTTACTGTGTGCAGACTGATCTAGGCTATTTTATCATCCACCGGAGTAGTAATTGTTTATTCATGCATACCTTGCCATTGGCAGCATAACTTTCCAAACTTTTATATTCTACGGTGTTTATTTGTCCATTTTAACACTACTATGTAGCTCAGATATCAAAGTTTAGCAATTTTTTAAATTGAAGCTCCACAATGTTAGCCTATCACTTTAACACCAACTAAAAATCTAGGTCGAATTGATGGCTCAAACTACGAGAAAAGGCACAATTTTATAAGACATTTTCTTCTACACCCTCATTATCTATACATCGTCTCATTAGACCGAGGAATAATCTTGGTTTAGCTGATTGCATCAAAATTTAGGATGTTTCCCGAAAAACATTAAACACGTATTTATTTTGGTTTGAATATGAAATACTTACTGTTATTATCAACTGATAATAATTCAGACGAAATATGATATAAAGCCTCAAAGATTTACATGATATTCTGAATTAGACATTGTGTGTAAGTAAAGCCCCCTTTGCAGAAATTGCTTTTTGTATTGTTTTTGGAAGTGTTGGTTTTAACCCGTTGGAGAGTAAGTACGAGATAACTCTTGTTGGGGTCTACGGGAAATGCGTGTTAGAGTGAACTCAGATCGTCTCCAACGGGTTAAAATCTTTACGACACATTTGCCCATGAAATAAGGTATGAAATTATAGCGGTGTAGTGGTAACGGTGCTCGATTTTTGGTAGGGCGTCATGGGTCCGAATCTTACGACTGCCACCATGCATATTGTCAGTGGGTAAGCCAGTGTAAGGCCCTACATGAATCCCCCCTTTGCACCGAAGACTTTAATTGAAATTTGAGCTTTCATCATTCTCCACGGGGAGTGATATTAGTACATGCCATGAAAAAGTTTGATATGAGTTTAATGATTTAGTGATGAATGGACAGTACGTGAAGTCGTGGGAGAGATTCCTCATCATCTGACACTACATTATAAACCCTGACCTTTGACCCCATTACTTTATAACTTGTAATTTATGTGTTGTTTTTTCTTCCCCCTGTTTGAAATATAATATTTGTCGAAGGTAAACTAACATATTATGTTTTGATTTTATTTGCCTAGGTCTGCCTTGTTATCTATCTACCCCGAGTCAGCGGGAATGGTACGTATAATCGACATTATGTGAATAGTTTAGTGGAATTACACGTGAAGGTATCCATAAGGGTCAAAATGCGAAGATTTATTGTGCGAATTTAAGACAAATGTTTTGTTGAAATACGAGTAATGAATTGAATTGGATATAAATTGAGACAGAAGAAACCTATCAAAATACTAGTCAGTGTCAGCATATTTCGACAGTACCAAATTAAATGTCATGTTAGGTCTATAGGGTCACATTCAAACATTTACATGCGCTGTGGAAAGTATTGTGTGCAGGCGCTGGTTACGAAAGTGTATACCCTTTCCAATTACAGCGTTTATTACATTGGGATATGATGAATCCTGCAATCTGCTTTATTTCTTGTCAATGACAAATTTATAGCAACAACACCAACAAAATGCGCATGGCTATCCCACTTTAGAGCTTTGACAAATTTTGCCAACTTTGTAGACAAATGAAAACAAACTCATTAAGATTGATTCAGGCTGTCCATCAACTGATGCGTTAAAATTAACTGAAACAAAATTCCATTAGCATTCAGTGAAAATTAAATACTTCTTAAAATTTAAATATGGAGTTTACAATTTGGATCATAAAAAATATTCAATTTAGGCAAGTAGAATCCATTGGGTGTCTTTAACCCTTTCGGTACCATTATCACTAGAATCCATAGACTTTGCAGGTGACATTCTAACTGTGGAAAAGAAAGAACGAACCGGATCATATTGCTCGTATGTCATTCATGACATTAGTTTGTTAACCGAAAAACTGTATAGTGATAAATTAATTTTTAAATCTTTTTCTGAAGAGTTTCATGGCAAAAGACAATATAGTCTGCTTAAAAGAAATAGTCCAAGTGAAATTATTTGTTGTTGTATAAAAATCACATACAACCTAATTATGAACGAACAGATTTTCAGGTTGTACATTTCTGATTTTCGATATTTAGAGTACAAAGGGGGTACATAACTTTGACAAAAGGCCTATTAAATGAATTAGATGTGCAGATCATCATGATGTCAGTGTGAATGCAGTTTGATAAACAGAAGACAAGAACATGTGCAATGTCATTTCCATGCCGAGTAAGGGTTATTTGGAGTTTATTTTTTTTATTTACTAGACAATTATTAATAAACACATTGAAAGATAAAATGCACTTGCTATTTGTTTTATTATTGATTTTTGTAATTCACTTTTTATTAGTTCCTGTAAGTCACGATACCACCAATTCAGTTGCTGTTATGACCACTACACAAAAGTGGGACAAAAGTAAATTAAATGGAAATAAATTTATCAGAAAGAAACTTTGTCCTGTTTTAATATGATACCAAACACACAGACCTTTTTTGAGAAAATTACATACCTTAAATATTTTTATCCCGATTGGACCATCTTTTGACACACACTGTATATCATTTTAGGCAAACTTACATAAAGACACTGTGCAAAATACCCTCCCTACTCAAAAGTATTGCAACATACACAATAACGCATACATTTTACGTTAAAGGGGTCTTTCTATAATGATGCCCTAATTACGTTTGTTATTGGAAAATAACAAATTATTTGAAAAGACATCAATGAATATTCCTTCTCGTTTCTTCTCCAAGGCGGAGAGATTGTCAAATGCAGGTGCATTCACGACAGAGGGGCTGGAACATAAATTTAACCATTTTTTCGCCTGTGTAGGGGCGGGGTGTTAATTCACACTAGCACCGTAATTCGGTGTCATATTACCAATGTAACGATTTTGATGGTTTGGAAAGACTTACAGCAAAACAAAAAAATGGCAATATGTTCCTCTGAAGGGGTCTCAGAAAGAAGACCACACCCCTCGAAGACGAAAGTGACCTCCTATCTTCATAAGACAGTGTTAAGGAGGAACGCCCCATATTTTAAACAAGACCTCTTATAAAGTTATAATTTCATGATTTTTCTCAATTATAAAGGCAGTTTATTATTGCAAACATCTTAACATTTAATGTCAAGAGACTTCTCAGCACATTGGATATAACGATGCGAAGAGAAGGCCATCATCTTTAATTAGTAGCCTTATCCTCCTTGTCACTGTCTTATGAAGATAGGAGGTCACTTTCGTCTTCGAGTGGTGTGGTCTTCTTTCTAAGATCCCTTCAGAGGAACATATTGATATGTTTTGTTTGCTGGAAGTCTTTCCAAACCATCAAAACAATCTAATTGGTAATATGAAACCGAATTACGATGCTAGTGTGAATTAACACCCCACCACTATAGGGAGGCGAAAAAATGTTAAATTTTATGTTCCAGCCCCCCTGTCGTGGGTGCACCTGTATTTGATAATCTCTCCGCCTTGGAGAAGAAAGGAGAAACTATATTCATTGATTTCTTTTCAAATAATTTGTTATTTTCCAATAATAAACTTCATTAGGACATCATTACAGAAAGACCCCTTCATTCAAAATGCATGCGTTATTGTGTATGTTGCAATACTTAGGGAGGGTAGAGTATGGTTGAAATCTTAACTAAGGTTAAATGATTTTATGTAATGATTATTACAGTGGCAAATTTACATAAATCTACATTTATGAGATTTTACCAAAATTAATTACTCTCATTGCATTTTATTGCAAAACGCCATATTCATAAATCGTTTCTTTGCAAACTGTCATATATCCATATCAAATTCCGATCAAAGAAAGGATCAATGTTTTCCATGCACAGCATGCTTGTGTACGCCTGACCTACCTACGGTCACTTTGCGTCTGTAGACTTTTATGGGCGCCGACATGTTGTGTAAAATATGAACGATGATTGGCTGGTTGGATATAATTATTGTGTTTTGGTATGAAAGTCAGGTGGGCCCTTATTGGGTTTTGCCATAAAACCATGTTTTTTTTTCAAAATTATCAAATCACAGGTTATGATAAATTTCGGACAAAATGCTAGTGGGAGCCTGGCTTGCCGAGGTCACTGTGCGTTTGTAGAATTTTATGGCCACCGCCATGTTGGGAATGATATACACCACGGCTGCCAGGTTTTCCGATCCTCCTTAAAATTACATGCCAAATTCAGTGAAAAAAACGCCAAATTTGCATTTAACGCATTTTATTGGCAGCATCGCCTATATGGTTTAGAATTACGTTGTAATCAATTTATAACAGCTTTGAAACCTCTGCCGCAGCAGAAAATTTTGAGTGCCGCTGTGTACGCGCAGCCATATTCTGCACGAGATGGATCCTTGTGGCACATATTTGACTGAAATTCCCCGAAAAATAGGGTTTTATAATGATTTTTTTTATATATCAGTGAAGAATGCCAAAACAGGCCAAAAAGCCGTTTGACCTGCACTTTGAATTCAATGCCAAACGATACCAAAAAAGCCAAATTTGGTGTTTTTGGCCTTATAAACGCCAAACTGGCAACCCTGATTGGCGGATTGGATATATTGTTTTGGCATGAAAGTCAGGTGGTGTTTATTGAGTGTTGCCATAAATTTGTGTTTCCAAATTATTATAGAGGTTGTAGTAGATTTAGAAGAAAAAAAAACATGAAAAGATGAACGCCAGTTAGCCCTGTCGCTATACAACATTTTGCTTACCATTTTCGAGAAAAGGAAAAATTGGCAATTATTGGCTTGTGCTGTAAAACTCTTCTTTTATTATCATTATTACATAACACATATTTAAGTTTATGCTAATGTATATGTACATGAATTGGGGATAATTTCTACCGAGCTGTAATGTTTTCATGATCCCTCACAATTTTGTTCAATTATGTTTATTAATAATGATGATGTAATGTATGTGTTGTGTTTTTAAAAGTGGAAATAAATTGAAATTATAGATTGAAAATTGAAATTGTAAGTACACGCCGACATATTTACGCGTATTTCCTCTTGAGAACATAATTGTTCACATACTTACGCGGTGTTCGTTATTTTGATGATATATGTGTGCAGGGTTATAGCTAGAAAGAATTCTGTGCCGGCCGTAGGAAGGAGTTATGCAAGCGCGGAGCGAGCAAAGCGAGCGTAGCGCTCCTGGGTTTCCACATAGGAAAAAGCATTTGGAAGCATTTATTTTCCAAAACACATCTTCGGCTGAAATGTAATGATGTTTAAAGCTCAAAATACACGATTTATGTAAAGATTTAAAGCATTTTACAGTCATTCTAAAGGTTTCTGTGCCAGTCGGAGGACTAATAAATTCAGCTCAGTGGCGGTCGGCTTCAGTTTGTGCCGGCTATACTACCGACCAGCGCCGACCGCCGTAGCTATAACCCTGTATGTGTGTGTAATTTTAAGGTTCGTTTCTTGACTTGTTTATACGGGCGGAGTATTGTACAAGCAGCATTCTTTATTTCCTTGTCTATAAACTATTGATATCAAGTCAAGACCTTTCAGCGTATCTGTCACTATTAAATGGTAGTCTTTATACCAGTCCAATGACATACGAGTTTTGCCTCTGCCATGGCCATCGAGACAGTTTAAAGATTGTGTCATTGATTTGCACGTCAAAAAACATCTATATAAACACCTCTCATAGAGACTTGGGGTAAAATATTGAGTTTTGGTGAAAATCTGGACGGTTAAACTTCATCCTGTTTTAAATTGCTCAGGAGCAATTTAAAAATATCCGCGACGTCAAACGTGCACGTGCCGTTCCAAAATGGTCCGATCAGCCGTTAGCCAAAGGTCGCGCAGGGGATAGCCGTTAACCAATCAGAGGGCTGCGCTGGTCTTGCTACGGTGCACAGTAACCGCGATTCGCAGTTTGAGCAAAATTGAAACTCACAGAAAGAACAACATTCTGGTAACATGTCGTTATTAGTTTTGCTCATAAAACAACAAATTCATGACGTATGGATCTCGAGACTTTCAACACACCATTTGCAAGTACTAAACTACCGTTTGGTATTGATAATGAAGGGAAGTAATGGACTTGCACATCCCTGACACAATCTTTAATACGCATGTTGCCATAATATCCATACTTTTTTTAATATATTTAAAATCTGGTGTGAATTTTTGTAAACAAGGCAATTCAGCATTAACCCGCCATGACAATTTAGAAGAAAAAAAACACAACGAATACAATACAATGCAATACAATGCAATACAATACAATATAATATAATACAATACAATGCAATACAATGCAATACAATATACAATAGAGTATGATGCAATGCAATACAATACAATACAATACAATACAATGTAATACAATACAATACAATACAATACAATACGATACAATACAATACAATACAAAATAATACAATACAATACAAAATAATACAAATACAATACAATGCAAAATTACAATACAATATAATGCAATACAATGCAATACAATACAATACAAACTAATACAAATACAAATACAATACAATGAAAAATACAATACAATATAATACAATGCAATGCAATATAATACAATACAATATGCAATAGAATATAATGCAATACAATACAATGCAATAAGATACAATACAAATGCAAATACAAATACAATACAATATAACAAAGAACGACAACATTAAGGTACATATGGTATAAGACCAAAATGAGTCCAATGTGATTCAATATAACATAATGTAATAAAATATAAAATATCCACACAGCATTTTAACAAAAAAAAAAAACAATCCAATCTCTTATGACAAGAGAATTATACACCCAAATCAATAGGGGATAATCGCCGCGACTTGAGCAAAGATTTAAATATTTTGGAAATTCGAAGAGTGTTTTAACCTGATTCAGATATGGGGCTCAAGTCCTTAAGGAGCCGTATGCACATGTTTCTAATGGAAAATGACAAATCATAATTCAGTGTCACCAGACCTTTCCCCCTAATTCATAAATGATAATTTTGTTGAGTTCCAGTGAACCGTTTAATTGGCCTTCTGGGTTTCCGTTGTTTTTGGTTGGCCTTTATGAACATTTTCCGTTTTCTAATTATACAAAGTCCCCCTCCCCTCCCCGACAAAAAAGTGGTTCACAGTTTGGGATGTGATCATGTTTGATATAGGTTCTTCCTGGTTCTGGAATATCTTCTTCATCTTTCTGAAATAATAAAAGTTTATTACCACACATTAGACAATGGGATGCAATTTATTTATATAATAATGTTTTCATCTTTTTTCAGGTGAATCCGGTTCTTCTTTTAACTACAGCGGTAGGCTGTTTGCACTCAGCTTTCTGGCCCATGACCAGCCCAATAGAGACCTTGCACCCATCATCGAGGTTGCACCAGCCGCCAACACCAATGTTTCGGCCCAGGTTTCGGTTGAGTCCATTAACTTCTTTGAAACTTTCTCGCTATCACCGGGCAGCTTGAAGAGTCTACAACTAGATCTAAGTGTTGAGAGCATATCAAAAGGCTCTCATGACACTGTAGTTGTTAATGCATCAGCGCCTGTCGGTGTCTTCGGTCTAGTCACCTTATATCGCCCTTCAGGGGCATTCCAAGCAGTACCAAAGAGACTCGCAGGTGTTCACTACGTCATATCAACTTATAAACCAAGGAGAGGAAAGAATTCATTGTTTACAGTCACGTCTTTATATGACAACAACCGTATCAATATTTCTGCCCCTCACCCGTTTTCCGAACGAAATGATTCGAATACTGTGACCGAGACTTCAATCATGTTGGACAGCTATCAGTCCATGTTCTTTGAAGGACAGAACGTGGATCTGACGGGAACTAGAATCGACTCAGATAGACCTGTGACAGTTGTAGCTGGGGGAAATAAAGTTGAAATTCCGGAAAAGGTCGGTAGTGCTGGATATATCATGGAGCAAATGGTACCGGTGGAGTCATGGGGGACGCACTTTGCTGTGGCACCCTTTGCCAAAACTAACGGAACGTTCTTTGAATTGAGAATGATGGCCCTGGTGAACACATCAGCGTCTGTGACACTCTCTGGCTTGAATTGGACTGAGACTATTACTGTCCAAGGAGTTCAACATGAAACTTTCAGGCAAAATAGAACTTATCAGATCACGGAGATAATCTCCAACACATCCATACTCGTGACGCAGTACATGAGTGGTGACGATAAAAATGAATTAAGCGATCCCAGCATGCTAGTAGTTCCTCCACTGGAACAAAACCAACACAATATCTTAGTGGATATTTTCAAATCTCCCAATGAGAACTTCATTAACATAGTTATCGACTGTAATTACATTCAAGGAATTGTGCTGAATGGAAAAGAAACAAATGTAACCAATGAAACGATTGTCTTTGAAGGAAACCAGTTTTGCGCAATTGCACACAAAATAACAGCGGGCTTGCACTGTGTGTCGCATATGGACCAGAATGCAACATTTTATGTCATGCACTACTCGTGGAAGATCGAGTCGGGTCAAGCTGCATACGCCACGCATGCAGGACTAGCGGTGCCTTCAGATTACCCGACATGCATTGCGGAGCAAGGTAACCTATCTTGTTCCATAATAACATTCTTCACATAAATACATATACATGTATGCAATATTGCGAATTCATTAGAAAATAGGCATGTCATTGAGATAAAAGAGCTGAATCAGGCTTTTTACCATTTTGAATTCACACAATTTATACCAATATAACTAACCTCATTTCTTTTGTCAGAGAGCGATGCTATCCAATCCAAAATAATGTTATTCATTTAGTATAATTTGGGATTCAATACTTTTTCCTATGCAGGTCTCTTTGTGATATTGTGTTCATGTAGGTATCTTGTAATATGAATGCGTCGTTGTTGTAACTGGATAAATTCAAATTTATTTAGTCACTCATCATACAGTTAATTTTTTGTTGACATTATTCATTTACTTATTTACACTACTTAATTAGTTGCAATAACACCATTGGACAAGAACAGAATGTCACCTACAGGTTCCTATACAGCAAGAAATACCTGACTGAAACCTGTGTATCGTGGTCTATAATTGTAGATCGTACCAATCAGGGCATTAGTGGCATGACAACCAACATTCTGATTGGCACCCTTCTATATTGCTGCATGATTCCTGAAAAAATGTTCCATCGCACCCCTTTTAAACCAACAGTTTCTAACAATGAATCAATAAAAGAACCATAAGGTTGTACTTTGCAAGATTACCCCTTTACCTAAATGCTCATTCCATGTACATCTTCTGGTTCTAGTAGAATATCATAATAAAGAACACTGATATAGGGATATCTCGTTATAATAATTATTCCCTACACCAACGTTATCACGTCTGGTAGTTTATTATTTATTTTATTTTATTTCATTGTTATTTTTTCTGTTTTTTTTTTGCAATCTTGGTGTAACAGAATTTCAATATAACAAAGTAATTATTCTGTTCCCAAGGAGTTTGAGTCTACACGCATTTAAAAAAAAGAAGAAACAATAGTCCACGAAGGGTCTTAAAAACAACTGCGGCAATCCAACTGGATATTTGCAGTAGATGACGTCGTAAGGGGTCCTATATTACATTTTTTAGTCTATACCCTGATTACATTGTCAACTATATTCTATGACCTTGGTCTTCACTTTTGTTT
>JZLH01S0601619.1:20197-33148 GCA_001188425.1 Eucidaris tribuloides
CGCAAGCTCCGCAAAACACATTTCATATTACAAATGCGGAGGTTACGCTAATGCTGTGCGCAATATTTACGCACATTTGAAGGAGTTATTTGTGGGCCGTACTGTACTTCCAAAAATTGCTTATTTTTGGCAAAAAATGAGATTTTATGAAAGCTATAATCTAATAATATGATAATTTTAACCATGAAGAGAAATGACTTGTTTAGACATTTTAGTAATGTTCTACTGTTACGGTAACATCTACCGTTGCACCATATTTCACAGTAACAAGTATGCACTGCATATATCAGTCCACCAGTTAGCTGCAAAGATTGCTAGGATGCGGTACGAGACTGTCTTCAAAGAAACGAACAAGAAATTTAAAAATATATGATTTAAAATGAAGTAAACGGCACGTCGTAATATAAAGTTATAATATACAATGATATTAAGAATGTTGGATTTCCTATGCATGTAATTCTAGTCTCTTCCAAGTTACTGTTTAGAAATGGTAATGCAAGACAGTAGGTTCAACGTATTCCCGCCTTTATTTGTTTGTTTGTTTTATGGGGGGGGGGTATTTGTTTACGAAATATGATGATGTATAATTCTTATATTACCACTGCTGAAATATGCTGATGTATACTTCTGATATTACCACTGCTGAAATATGTTGATGTATAATTCTTATATTAAAACTGCTACTTCTACTATAATACTACAGCTATTAGTTACTAGTACTCCTCTTACAACTAATAATGGTACCACACTATAACAACAACAGTAACTACTACTACTACCACTACTACTACTACGAGGACGGCGACTACTACTAATACTACTACTTCTAAGAATACAACTACATTGTACTACTCGAATACAACTACTACTACTACTGCTTCTACTACTTCTTCTACTACTCGTACTCGTACTCCTACTACTACTACTACTACGTCTACTACTTCTACTACTTCCTTCTACTACTTCTTCTTCTACTTCTACTTCTATTACTACTACTACTACTACTACTACTACTACTACTACTACTACTACTACTACTTCTACTACTACTACTACTACTATTACTACTGCAGTACTGCTGCTGTTACAATTCCTACAACTTAAAAGCATATCCAGCATGAAACCAAAACCAAAATTGGTGTTAGTTCTGTGTGAGCAAACACAGGCACATTGCAGTGATGTTATATGCTCGTAGGACGTATAGAACGTCTAACAAACACATTCATTTTGAAATATGATTTGAAACTAAAATAAATTTGGCTACGACACCTGCCTTTAAATTCTGCATAGTAGAAATTCTTTGAACATGCCAACTCTGAATTTTTCAGAACATGACGCATGTCTTTGCGTTTTTTGAACGGGGGAGGGGGGGGGGGGTTGTCAAAGTAAGAGATCAAGGCTGGTATTATCCGTGCCGGTAAATAAATGTCTTAAATGTCGATACCCGTGCAGAATGAATAGCTGTTATCAGGGCTATGATTGCTTGAAAAGGGGGTAGTTACTTTTATATTGTTTTAACACAATCACCACTGCTGCAGCTTCACACCATTACTTCTACTACCACTAGAGTGTGTCTCAAAATAATTGTGCAAGTAAAAAAGCGCCCTCTTTGGTAATGAGAAAAATATTTTTTTTTGACGTGATGCTTACATCACCATCAAGGGCATAGTCTTAGCTTTCAAATGCCGTTTGTGTTGTCCAGTTTGCTGCATCAGGCCCTCTTCCGGTAAAAGTGACACAATTGTGATTCCACCCTTTTGTTACTTACAAGATATCTCAAGATCAAAACAAGAAATGTTAACAGAATAAACAGCATTTGAAAGCTAAGACTTCGCCCTTGATGTTGACGTAAACATGTGTCACAGTAATATGTTTTAACTATCCAAGAGGGCGTTTTTCCCTTGTAAAGTTTTGTTAGAAGTGCTGCAGCATGTCTCAAAATATTGTGCAAGTAAAAAGCGCCCTCTTTGGCAATTAGAAAGTACTCTTGTGGCATGATGCTTACATAAATGTCAAGGAAAAGTCTCAGCTTTCAAATGCCGTTTGCTCTATTCAATTTGTTAATCTCGAGATATCGTGTAAAGAAACAAAGGGTGGAATCACAATTGTGTCACTTTTACAAGGAACTCATGTCCGCAATGTACCACTTCTCGTCGATATCTTTCCACACGTATGCTGTGTGTTATGATAATGTATACTGGTGTATATTTGTATGTGTAAGTGTATATGTACTTGTTTGATATGATGTTATCGGCGATTGATTTACATGGATTTGAAATGGCATGTAATCATTCTCATTGAACCTTTAACTAGATATCCAATGACATTTTGCCTTCCCAAGCCGGATGTTCTTTAACAACTTTTGTAAATTCGGTTTACACATTGCATTCACCTATTTCGGGGTGACTTGTACTTTGACCTGAATGCTCCCGTGTAATGTCGAGTCAATAACATTGGGCCACCAGACAAGAGACACATTACTATAGGAAGATAGCTTTTGTATAAAGAGCTTGCAACCAAAAGGCGCTAAATCCACTTTTCACCAAGTTGCATGTTTTTCATGATTTGGATAGACCTCTGTCATGTGTATCCAAATAGCATATTGTTTTCTTAAAATCATTTCAGAAAAAAAAAATGATATGAAATTTATGCTTGCAACTAAAAGGCGCTATTTCCATTTCAGATTTCAGCCAGAAGGCGCTTATTTGCTCTTTCTATTGTTTACTCTGATTGGCCCAAGTCTGCCAGCCATTGGTGTTTTGACCAATCAGAAAGAAGGACAGAATTAACATTTCAGATGCAGAAAGCAATAATCAGTGCGCATCCTGTTTATGTTTTCCTGCGTTACGAGTTGATCGATTCGCTGAAATACGGCAATTTATGTGTCACTGCACTACTATACTCGACAGGTTGAAACCGTTGAATGTGTTTGCAGTGTATGACATGTCTTGTACGATTGTCTTGTGTAATGTAATATGCTGATGTGTCCAAGCCTTCATCATGATGAAATGCGTACTATATGATGTTTATGTGTGCAGTTATACTTAAACCAAATCTTTTTGAGTAATGTTTGTTCTATTGGTATGTTATGAAAAAACATTGCACCGATATGTGTGTGTGTGTGTGTGTGGGGGGGGGGTGTTGTATTTTGAGAATGGCTGCAATGTTAAATATGCAGTTAAGGTAAATGACATTATTGTGGGTAGTCCTCAACTTGGGGTAAAAACTATTCTAGAATCAAATAAACTATGCAGGGATTCTACTGTTAAAATGTTGTAGTCAAAAGTTGACTCATTTTAAACTAATGCCTATCAGTATGCCTTGTAACAAACAAATTTGTAGTGTAGCCTTTTTTTGGAATATTGGGGCTCGAAAGAAACAAAATGCTAGTATGTTCATGCTTGATTTGGCTAAGTAAACAAATTCAAGATAAATCCTTCCAGCTAGGAGAATTAAATGTATCGTGCCCCGATAAAATTAAACTGCTGGCCTGTTCATGCTTGATTCTCCTTAAGTAAAGAAACTCAAGCCATTCTTCCAGCCAGGAGATCCACTCCAGCTGAAGTACATTTGGTTTTTCTTTTAACCAGTTTGGTTCTAAAGGCATTTTTTTTAATTACTCCTAATCATGTCACTGAGCTTTAATTGTGTTCAGTAAACATTTCTCTAACACATTCTTGCAAATTTCATTATTTTACACAAATGCCATTGACCAACTCAAAAGGGACCTCAAATGGGTTTCTGCCAACAGGCGTTAAATCAAAAAAAAATTGATATTAAAAAATATATATAAAATACATGCTGTATGCAGGATTTTTCTACATTACATTTTTATTACCTATAGTAATAGCTCTTTCAATTGTAGTACAGACTTGATGATTAAATGGATAGAAGTATGTGTAATTAAAATCATTGATTTTCTCGAAATCAGTCGAAATGGATTTAGCGCCTTTTGGTTGCAAGCTCTTCATACTCTTTTGAGTCAATTCATCTGAATACTGACACAACCTCTACGAAATTAATAAAACATGAAGATGGATATGTTAAAGATAAAAACATGGCTTCGCAGGTGTTCAGTTTTGTGCAATCAGTTTTTAGAAGTGAGATGAATTCCTATTTTTTCAGTAAGAGATTGGTATGGTCCATATCATCGTTTTTATTCTTAATGCAATATTAGATAATCTGCCGTGTGCTACATTAATTGAGATTGGTTGAAGCTACAATGATAGCTGACAATTTTGTCACTAAGACGAAGTGCCTTTTTATCACTGTGAATAAAATCCATTTGTGTATGCAAAGGTTATCCGTGTTATACCTCATCAGAAAGAGCGGACTCTGCTCTTTTAGATGAGGTATAACTCAGATAACCTTAACACCTCATTAATCCTTTGGATGCTATAATGTAAAATATAGTCGAAAATTTTTGGGGTACCAAATTATCTCGGGGGTCATCCCCCCCGAGATTTTTCATTAATTAATTATAAGAAAAATGAAAGACATTCAGAATCTGTTATTGATGTGATATGACCTTTGGTTTAAAGCTTTCAAATAAAAAAAAAATCCCCAAAACTTAACTTGGGCTTTAAGAGTAAACTCAAGCAGTTGCTGTGCGGTCATAACTACCGTACCCGTGACTGAACGTTAACACTGTTTTCATGTTGCAAGGCACGTCTACAGTTACTTTATTAATATAATATGTCCTCTTTCTAATGGAAATAATAGAACACAAATAGACTAAAAATGCTAAAATATGTTCGTTATGATCACTGAACCATTTCACGATCATTTTCACCCCTTTTAATGGTTGCTTTGTCTAAAAATAGTTTAAATAACCAACACATTCTGCATACATAGCACAAGTATAAAGAGGGAGAAAAGCGATCGCGTCATTGCAGATAATTCATCATATCCCAGGATTGACAAACCAAATGAAAGAAAATAAATTCCATTGAAATACATGATTTTTTTAGCTTCATGAAAACACGCAGCATAGCCAGGTTGTATATGATTTTCATATAATAAAACAATAATTTTCACTCGTACCATTGGTTAGACATACTGTTTTGCTCCAAACTCTATCATAAAATGAAACGCAATGATTCCTTAGGTTTGAAATTACATGCATCGAGTTAACCTCCGTTTCACTCTCATTCTCAAAGACATAAACTATAGCATTATCAGACATCCTTATCATCATCACTGACAATGCTCAAAAGAATGGAAATTTACATAACATTTAAGCCCATATTACATAATCCCGAAGTATGATTTTCAAACATCTAGAAATACAATATTCTATATACAGGTAAGTGATCATATTTAAGTTGCACAAAATTTACATTAAAGTTAAATGCAATTCAAGCATTTTACTGGTAGGAGATAAAACAATTTGCATAATAACAAATTCCATCTATTTCCCGGAATCGGGATACAGTGTTTCCAAACTTTGCGCTGATTGATTAGGTTGCCTGCACCCGCTTATATACATACCACTCTTCGGGCTTAAATTACCACACCCTGTCAAATAAACGGAATAAAACAATCAAAAGCACACGTTTTAGTGTAACAGTATAATTTGTTTATGTACTTATTGGTTATAGCACGGAGGTCATATTTGTTATCAATTCTAAGGTTTCAGAAGATGCTTTGGATGAGGTGAAGGCATTAAAAGATGAGAAAACCAAAGAGGTTAATACAAATATAATACAAATGAAATAAACAAAGCAAAAAAAAAAAAACCCTCACAGACAAAAATCTGACTTTATAAAGCAATTAATTGCTCTTAATTGATTCCAATAGCAAGGGATTCACTGCTTATTAGACTGTAACCCACAGGACAAAATGCATTAAGTGGCGCTTATATAATGGCTATGAATTAAACCTAAGATATAACGCCAATTTTTTAGACACTAACTTCTTGCGTATCACTTAAGTGATTATCAAAAATATGTGTTTCTTTACATGGAAGCACTCACCAACCTATGAAAAGTAGGTGCATTTTCCGTAGCGTTACCATTGATCACCAATCTTCCCTCTGCATTATGAAAAGAAACGTGGACACTGCAGAAGAGATTTTACATCATTTCGTAGTAAACAATTTCTTTAAAAAGAAAAGTACATTTTTTGCTGTCCCTCATTTTCATATGTAAGGTAATCGAAGTTCATAAACTAATAAAAAGTATAAAAACACTAGAGACATTAACAAACGTGAATTCATACAAGTTCAAAATATTTTGTTTTATTCGAAATATATCAGTAAACATATTCCTATATAATGTCAAAACACTCTACTCTAAGTATAAATTTATCGGTTGATAATTTAACTTGAAGAAGGAATACAATCATAAGTTATCCACTAATCAAGAAGATAAAGTGATGTTTGGATTCATTTGGGGACGGAGACTCAACCAAACATAAAATATGTTGATAGAATTTTGTGTTGTCTAGGGGGGTTGGTGAATGAGAGCTTTGTACTCCCACAGGCATGACAGGGCTGAAAAGGTTGGATGAGGTGTCAGCAATTATTTACATCGTGTCCACACGGGCAAAATATTTCTGCCAATTATTGCCCTCCCAAGTTGGTGAAATTGTCATATTTTATTGCAATTTAGACATTTGATAACGGAGTACAGTTATTAGAGATCGAGTGTGTGTATATCATACCGGTTTTATCTATCATATTTCACAAGACATATCGAAATTCCAATAATTTGATTGAAATAATTGTATAATTTAATGTGTATGTTTTACTTAAAGTTTTAAAATACGTAAATCCTAGAAAGTTGAGATTATGACTGTTTTATCATTATGAACTGATGGCTCGGAGTGACCTCGGCACTGAGTCAAGGAATTTGAAGAATTTATCGTAGTCAGAGGGGGAAGGAAAACTGCAATAGCAAACTGTTTAAGGTTGCATACCCACAGCCCTTCATTGGACACAAAAAGATGTTCGTGTTAGTATTACTAGCGTTATGAGCAGTTCAAACTTGGCTGTTTTACCATGAATATATGGAGATACCCTCCCTAATCAAAAGTATTGCAACATACATTATAACACATGTATTTTGAATTTAAGGGGTCATTCTCTAATGATGTCCTTCTGTCGTTTATTTATTGGAAAATAAGGAATTATTTGAAGAGAAGTCAATGAATATTCTTTCTCCTTTCTTCTCCAAGGCAGAGAGATAATCAATTGCAGGCGCACGCACGACAGATAAGAGGGGCGAGAACATAAAACAACATTTTTTTTTTCGCTCCACAATAGGGGTAGGGTGTTAATTCACAGTAGCATCGTAATTCGTTTCATATTTCCCCTGAAACGGTTTTGATGATTTGAAAAGACTTCCAACAAACAAAATGTCAATGTGTTCCTCTGCAGTGGTCTCAGAAAGAAGGCCACACTCCGCGAAGAAGCAAGTGTCTCCTATCTTCATGAGACAGTGATAAGGAGGATAAGGCTACTAAATAAAGATGATGGCCTTCTCTCCACATCAGTATATCCAATGTACTGAAAAGTCACATGGCAGTAAATTTTAGAATGTTTGCAATGGCTTTAGAATTGAGAAAGAATAAGAACTTGAAGAGTTCTTGTCTAAAATATGTGGCGTATCCTCCTTACCACTGTCTTATGAAAATAGCAGGCGCTTTCTTCTTCGCAGGATGTGGTCTTCTTTCTGGAACCGTGTCAGAGTAAGATATTAACATTTTTTGTTTGTTGGAAGTCTTCCCAAACCATCAAAACTGTTTCATGGGAAATATGAAGCTAAATTACTATGCTAATGTGAACTAACACCCACCCCTATAAGGAGGCGAAAAAATATTAAATTTTATGTTCCAGCCCCTCTGTCGTGGGTGCGCCTGCATTTGATAGTCTCTCCACCTCGTAGAAGAGAGGAGAAATAATATTTATTCATTTCTTTTCAATAATTTGTCATTTTTTAATGATAAACTTCATTTGGACACCATTATAGAAAGATCCCTTCAACTCAAAATGTATGCGTAGTGTATGTTGCACTACTTTTGAGTAGGGAGGGTATGTCTCTTTTTACTTAAATAACTCTTTGTTATAATATTAGCCTGGATACTGGTCAATTCAAAAAGTCAATGGTTGTACACGAAGTTGTCTTAGGATAAACAAAAGGGTCATTTAATTCAAAGAGTAGTAAAAACAATCTGTGACGGTGGTTCTCAAAATGAGTTCCTGTGATCCTTTTACAAAGAATACCTATAAGTCAAATACCAATTCCAAACGAATTTGAAATGAAGTTTCTTGATTGACATGACGTATTTTGCGAACTACTTATACTTGATGCGTTCCAGTTTATCGAGACAGTCTGTATAAAAATTATATCAATGATTTGTTAACCATTTTTTCCACTGTCTGAAATTTTTCTTCCACGGTACAATTAACAAGAAATGACATTACCTACAGACAATAATACCAAACCTAATCAAAAATGCATTGTAATAGATTTTTTTCATTCTGATGACACCCTTATGAGATGATGATTTTATTTTTGTTTAACGTATAGCGGTAGACTCTGGCGAAATTTGAGTTCTGATAAAATGTATAGCTGCATAGGAAGAAAAATCGTTAAGGAATACATTATCGCCAATGTCAATGACTGGACTTTAATTTTGTTAAACATAATTTGAACATACGTTTTCCTACTAGGTCCACCATTTGACTAACAACATGTAAGCGTAAGTATTTTCAAAACACGGGGTTTAAAGTGCTCATGTATACCTTGAGCATATTCCTTGCAATAAAAAATATGGTCAATTGATGTTTAACTGGTTTTGATTTCAGGACGTGGAGCTGGCTGGAGCCTTGAATGCCCTAGGTAACGAGGATCAATGCAATACCATGCAGGTAAGATGATATATTCTCCTTGACCCTGACCTTGGCTGTGGTGAAACAGTAGAGTAGATAGTTAAACATGATAGCTTCATGAGAAACAACATTCTGTGAAAAGGATATAAGATATACAGAAACCATTACGTCGGTGATATCGAAGATGTAGATAATGGTATGATAGGTATTTTGTTGAAGAAAAGTACGATTTAAAGAAAGATATATATATTCACCTTAGGATTGTGAAATTTGTCATGATTAAAAATTAGTCCCAATAACAGAGATTTCGTAATAGACAGTGTCATCGTAAAATGTATCAATGAGGTTTTGTGTCTCTTGTTCATGTGTAAACCGTTTACCTGACTATACCGAACTAAGTTCTTGCATTTTCTGTCGTTAAGAGTGGCAAGGATAATGGTAACCTTGGGGATACCACGTTGACTTTGATCAATGGAAACAATACTTGATTGGCATTAATTTATGATCACGGTAAAACACCCATGGCGACGACAGATAATCTACTTACTTTGTCTGTTCGTGGACGTAATTTACAGTGGTAATGCACACAGGGAGCATTCTAACATTCTGACATGTTCCTTCCCTATGCGTGAAGCATGCAGGCACTGTATAGTTGTGATGTTTTCGAAAGCTACGTATCATCAAGGGTTTACTGTGTAATACTGACCTTAACTGCCCGTGTACATGATGTGTCAATGAACATTTAAAGGCAGTGGATCTCATTTGTAAACATCCCCGCAGACCAGGAAAAGATAACCCATGCCCTTTGGCTATTGATGAAGGGCATGTCTGTGAAATCTGGGGGTCTGTAATAACCTAGAATTTAAAAAAATGCGAAAGAAAAACAATAGTCATTTAGTGTACGTTCTATGGTAGGATTTTTATTTCTCGCGAGAAAACAATTCAAATCAGAGTCTAATGGTCACTATAATTCCACTAAAACTGAATTTCCAGCTCTTATATTTTACTAAAGGTTCCCAGATGGCATTTCCTTCCAAAATGCCATCGCATTTATACAATGTTAATCTTTAGGCTTGCAAGAGAGATTGAGTCTACCATGGGGGAAAGGGGAGGATGAATAATTTAGAAAAAAAAGAAATGAAAAATGCTATAAAACACTATAATAATGCGTTGATTACCCACCTAGTGTGTGGACCGACCAGTATATCAAAATGTTACCGAATTGACAGAGAATATTGTTTAATTCAAATAAATCGATCTTTTTAACTGAACGTCACAAATTTGAAGTGAAAGTTTAACCGGAAATGCCAAGGTGCGGATAGTGCATAGTGTCGGTAAGCGCCACTGCACGTGTCAAAACCGTGTGCAACACGTTGTTGGTAATTTTAAGGTTGAATGGATGGTTTGTGTTATCTGAATTACAGAATGCGACATCGTATGGACCGGCAGATATTGCACGTGACATTGAAGTTCTCGCTGTTCGTCTGGCCAAGGAGCTCATCGAGAGAGGAGAAGCTTCTTTTACGAAAATATCTCCACATGCAGGTTGGTACAGTAAAACAAGTGTGTGCATTCAGCTCATCTTACGACCACAGAAAACAATAAGCAACATTCTGATGACCCCTCTCCCGTTTTGCCGTTCAGTCAGTTGAAACAGGGTTCTCCTTTGTAATGGTCACTGGCGTAAATCCCTGGGGGATGGGGGATATATCCACCGCCCCCACTTTTTGAGGTGGAGGGGGGGGGGTGGCCTGCACAATCATCCCCCCACTTTTCAAGAAAAAAAATATCTTTTTTTAAATAATTAATCATTGATATAGTAGCTACTTAGTGAGAATTTCTCCTGAAATGCCTTTAAAATGCTTAAGATCGCTCCATTCTAATTCTAAAAAAACTCAAAAACTCCCTCGCTCGCACTTTCCCTCAATAATTTGAATGTCTCGGCCCCGGAAAATTCCTACGTATGTCCTTGTTTTGAATTAGTCTCCACTTAATGATAGTATAGCTATAATCAATCATTTTGAAAATGTGTAGTTCCTCCCACTTTTAAAATATGTTTATTCAAAATTTTGGTTTTAGAGTGTAGGAATTTATTGGCAGACAGAGACAAGCAATCTCAGTTGCCCGAATTAAATACACTGCCGTAAATTAGGAAGAAGGGGATTGGGGGATATACACATCACTTTTCGGGAATGGGGGATGATCTGTACAAATACACCCACACTTTTCAATATAAAGTATTCTTGTATTTATTCAATTATTAGGAACGTTTAAAAAACTATAAAAATACTAAAGACATTGTTATCTGAATATCCCAAAGTTTCCGATTTTATACATATATTACAAAATCTCTCATTCATGTTCATTACTAACGTGTTTTCCATTGGTCCAAATGGGCATTATATCCCCTTTTCTATTTAGTGCACGGATAACGCAAATGTAGGCATAATGACATCATATTATCAACAATTCAATTCAATTCAATTCGTTTTATTTATTATTCATCACATTTTAAAAAATAACATTCAAAATATCAAAGATAAGGATTTACAAAACATATTACACAAACACAGTTATTCTAAAATGATAATTGTATAATAAAAAGGAAATCTAAGTAAAAGCAAATGCATGCTTGACAGAAAATAAGATTCCCTTAAATGATGATTGTCTGAACCAAACAATCACCCCACCCCCCCCCAAAAAAAAAGATTAAAATTAAAATCTTCCCTGCAGAGTTAAATAACGGACTAACAGAGAATAGAATAGAGGGTAGACGCGATAATGACAACCGCCCTGAAAATATGTGAGGACAATTAGCCAGACCGTACTCCAGCGCGGACCACAACTCTCCCACAGGTAGAAATAACCAGCTGTAACGCCGCGCCCAGTCCGGCTAAAGCCCACACAATACTCCCAAGCCAGAGTGACATCGCACCTCCACCCCATTCATTGCGTATAAAATTGAATATTCATGTGGTAGGCAAAAGATACTGACAATGAGTTTTTTAAATTTCTTTTGAAAAGGCCGAAGGTATGTAGTTTGGGTTAAGTCAGGTGAATGTGCATTCCAAAGACAAGGACCATATATGAATTGATTGTTTACATGTACGGAACGAGTAGTTGGTCCAAAAGGTGAATTTTCTGTTTGAGTCCGAGTATTGTAACTATGAATTTGATTATTATTTAGAACTGACAGCTAATCATTGAAGGATCAATGGTAATAAATTTGTTCACAATCGACGAAACATAAATGATGCGTTTTGTAAGATTTGTTTAAGCAAAAACAGGTTTAGGCGAATTCAGATTTGGACAAAAATAGGTTCCGTAGAATGTGCTCTCGATTAGCCGTTTTGAGACAGATTTCGCAGGCACTTCTATTTTGTCAATACAATGATTGATGGTCTAAATGAATTTATGGCGTATTTCCGCCCAACACAAGATTACATATATGAAATATATGAGATTAATACTAACTCAGGACTATATTGTACAAACATAAGATAGATTGAACTATTAATTCAGAGCAATACAACTTTTAATTTTGCCTCAAATGGATTACCAATATTTCCTGTCTGATTTTGGAAGACGAGCTGTGTTTATATGAATTACATCCAAATTTGAGATTTTGCGGATTGATAGTTCACGCTAAACAGTGTTATGCAAATATTGATACTCTGCGTCATTGGACGTAATTGTCTATTTTAAAATAGATATTGTCACACATGAATTGTGAACGATTTATGCTGTAAAAATGATGCATTTTGTTTGTTAATGTTCAATGATAATTTACTTAGATTTGAGGCCAATTTAGACACATTATATTAGTTCATTTTAAAGTTTGGAGAACGCAGTAGTTTCTAAATCATTAGAGATAAAAAAATATGCTGGTATCATCGGCACTATTGAATAAATGATAGCACTGGAGCAACAATTTGAATATCATTAATGTAATATAATAAACAATAATGAGTCCTAAGATTGACCCATTGTAGCAGTAGGCGGAATTCCACACACTAGTAACTGAAGTATTCGATGAAAATAAATTTATTCCGTGTAAATGTTTTTCTGATTATTATGATAGTCCCAGCTAAACCAACAGCAAAGGAATTATCTCTCGA
>JZLH01S0601619.1:41816-52861 GCA_001188425.1 Eucidaris tribuloides
ACGTCCACATTTCACAGACAATGCGCTTCATCCTAGCCTAAGGGCATGGGTTATCTTTTCCTGGTATACGGGAATGTGGCCTTGCATCGATACATAAATTAATGGCCTATCTCTACACATTAGCTGGCTACTTCCTTACCATTAGCAAGAGAAAAATGTGTCTGCAACAATGATAATCGTAAGAGCATTTACAATAATAAACATGTAAAGGATGTTATTTCCATGCATTATTTTGTTGCAACAGCGATCCTCCATTGAAAGAGAAACCGGTCGTTGGCAGCGAGGTTCTGAGCATTACTTTGTTTCCTCCACTTAGCTCTGACGTCACTTTATCCCCAAATGTTGAGATGATTTTCCCTCTTCTGGCTGATATGTTATGTATACTGATATTTTTAACGCGATCGTTAAGTTCCATGATTGGTGTCGTGTTTAATTTTTCTGCCAAAATTTTTGAAAACAAATCTGAATGCTTTCAGCATCTATGAAACACTTGGCTTTAAAGGCAAGGTCCATCCTGACGGCAAGTTGGTTTAAATAATAACGAACAATGAGAGAAACATATTAATAAAAGTTTGTGTGAAAATCCACAATGAATGGGGCGTTATGAACTTTCAAAGTTTTAATTTTGTGACGTCACATACGCGCAGATCCCATAATGTATGTCATATGAATTATCTTACTTGCGGGGCATTTGATATTGTGTCCCCCACCTTCAAAATCGTGTGGGGGAGGGGACATATCCCCCTGTTCCCCCTGGATTTGCGCCCCTGCATCTAACCTTAATCTGCTGCTTTGGAAGGGTTAATCCTCACACCTATATACACATGCGTCTAATGACACATTCTTACGTATTTAAAGGCAGGGCATCTCTTTTGCATGCATAAAAAATAACATTGTGTAAATACGATGGCATTTAGAAGAAAATGCCGTCTGGGAACCTTTAGCAAAATATAGGAGATAGAAACTCAGTTTTAGTGGAATTATAGTGACCGTTCGACTCTGATTTGATTTTTTTTTTCTCGCGAGAAAACAATTCCTACAGAACGTACACTAAACGGCTATTGTTTTTCTTTCGCATTTTCCAAATTCTACGTAATTACTGACGTCCACATTTCACAGACATGCGCTTCATCCTAGCCTAAGGGCATGGGTTATCTTTTCCTGGTATACGGGAATGTGGCCTTGCATCGTTACATAAATTAATGCCTATCTCTACACATTAGCTGGCCTACTTCCTTACCAATTAGCAAGAAAAAATGTATGCTGCAACAATGATAATCGTAAGACATTTACAAGTAATAAACATGTAAAGGATGTTATTTCCATGCATTATGTTTTGTTGCAACAGCGATCCTCCATTGAAAGAGAAACCGGTCGTTGGCAGCGAGGTTCTGAGCATTACTTTGTTTCCTCCACTTAGCTCTGACGTCACTTTATCCCCAAATGTTGAGATGATTTTCCCTCTTCTGGCTGATATGGTAATGTATACTGATATTTTTAACGGATCGTTAAGTTCCATGATTGTGTTCGTGGTTTAATTTTTCTGCAAAATTTTGAAAACAAATCTGAATGCTTTCAGCATCTATGAAACACTGGCTTTAAAGGCAAGGTCCATCCTGACGGCAAGTTGGTTTAAATAATAACAGAACAATGAGAGAAACATATTAATAAAAGTTTGGTGAAAATCCACCAATGAATGGGGGCGTTATGAACTTTCAAAGTTTTAATTTTGTGACGTCACATACGCGCAGATCCCCCATATGTCATGTAATATGAATTCAATAAATTGGCAATTTATATTGGTTCATGATAATTGATTTTTTTTTTCATAGAAGCATGTATGAAATAATGTTTCTGATTATATACTGAATGCACAGGTAACATCATTTTCAATTTTCTGAAAAATGGCAATTCGTGGAATTGATATTACATGGCAATAGGGGAGCTACTTGCATGTGACGTCACAAATTTACAATTTTGAAAGTTTATAACTCAGCTATTCTTTGGTGGATTCTCACCACACTTTCATTAATATGTTTCTCTCATTTTTCTGCTTTTATTAAAACCAACTTGATGTCAGGGTGGACCTTGCCTGTAATCATCTGTTTAGGAATTTCATACATATACCATTCAGTTTCATTTTAATATTACAAATACAATCTAAATATGAAGGCATCTAAATCCAATTTATGCTTAAAATTGAAATCAAGTCAAGTCAAGTTAGTTCAAATCAGTAACAGTGCCCTTGAAGTTCACCTGAGTCTTTATTTTATGGCATTATTTAAAGGTATTGGCTAACATTTACCACAGTTAAAAAAAAATCTGAGCCGCATGATTCCCCATGCTACCAGTGTCTTTGATTAGGTCTAAAAATGAAGCCCTGAAAAAATTGTATTTCAAAATGATTATTTAGTGCTTTAAAAAAGTGAAAATCGTAAGTTGACCAGATTCACTTGCCCATTTCCTCCCATAGACTTACTGTGTGTACACCTAGGTTAATAAAACTCGCCCCGAGTTTTATTGTTTATTCATGTATAACTTGCAATTGGCAGTGTAACTTTCCAAACTTTTGTATTCTAGGGTGTTTATTTGTCCATTTGAACACTACTATCTAGTTCAGATATCAAAGTTTGACAATTTTTTAAATTGAAGCTCCACAATGTTAGCCTATCACTTTAAAATAGGGAAGAGTACTTTCGTTATCATAATGACGTTAAAATGGTCGATTATGTATGAATCAGCCTGCACAAAAGGTGAAACAAACGTGTTTACAATTTTGTGTTGTACCAGGAAATGAGCTGTTAATTAATATCTTATTTATTGTTGTTCTAAAATTATTGGTACGATTAAATTCCGTGGAACATAAATGTTTGGAATAATTTCAAGGGGTTTGTTACTTTCGATTCAGAGTTAGATTGTCATTAATTAGAGTCATGTGATATTTGGAAAACCCAGGCAATAACTTCAAAATGATTTTAGTTTTCATTATCTTTACAGCGAATGCCCCCAGCTGGTAATACTCAAACACAGATCAAATCCAACATTATTTGTGACCTGTCACCACGATACCCTGATAAAGTCGCAAAACCCAAAGGCACGGAAAGTGTCAACATCGTAATTATGAAAGAACAAAAATGAAGTGTCTTGAAAAAAATCAATGAACTCCGCATGTTATAAAGGTTTGAATATTTACATTTTACCCAAAGTATTTTTCTTTCTATGTTTATGTTTTGTAAGAAGTGCGACTTTATCAGGGTATCGTGGTGACAGGTCACATTTTACCACATTCATGTAAAAAAAAACCACCCAAAACAGGCTAATCATTTTGGCACAAATATGATTAAATCGTGACATAGTTTCTACACAATAACTACAGTGGTTGTATTTTATTCAGCCAACATGTCAATGCTGCCGACACTGTCAGACATGACTTGAATGTGGTTCACGATTTGGAATGTACTTTCCAACCGCAACCACTATCACAACCGAAGATCGGCACGACATCGGTATTGAACGCAAATGCAATTTTCTACCTTGAAATGGAATTGTGTATCAAATATACATTTCAAACAATCACAAGTAAAATTTGGCTAGATACAAATATACAACGGAGCAATGTTTCCCTTTTGAAAAGAAATGTGTATTATTGGTTCATTTTGGCCCACAACATCGAAAGTCTGTCTTTTAGGGGAAAAACTAAGAAATGTATACGCGATCAAATGTTATGGTTTGTGAAATTGATAGGGCGCCACCCGCGGGGATTGTCAGTTGTTTGTTCGTCAGTAATGTCATGTGACAGGCGGTATGTGGTATTCTCCAAATACGGAATCAATAGATTTTATTAATAGTAATAGCTATTCGGGCTGCAGTAGACAGGTTGTGATTGCTTTAAATATTAGGTTTCCTAACCAAATTATTTGGCAACTCCGAGTTAGAGTGTTATTTCCTGAACTTTCTGTTGCAATGTAAGTGTATGTGAACAATATCTGGTTGTATGAAGTGAAAGTAAATTCGTCTTATAGCGTTACTGACGTAGATTTGCTTGTATTTTGCACCACGTAAATAAGTACAGTCTTGGCCTGTGCGTCTAAATTTATGTTGGCAAAAGGACTTCCACGTGTAGAAGTAAGTAAGTCTTAAAAATCTATTTATTTTATGATAACTATCAGTTTCTGAAGTTGATTGCAACACATATTTTTCGAAGCTTTATTTTAAAATTAAGTACATGTTTATTAGATGATTAACTATATGGTTACATTTTTTATATAGATATCAGATTAACTAGCAACAAAATGTCTGAAACCAAATTATCTTTCATCGGCTCATTTTGAAATCGGTTATCAAGATGCATAGGGCTCTAATCTTCCTGTAACAGACTGCTGAACCACAGCAGAAATTGCCTTATTATAAGAAAATATGATCGATTATTTGTGCTTGTGAAATAATATCTACAAGATGCACTCTTAAATAAACTACAGTGAGTAATGAAGTTGATCAAGGATTTTTTAAAATCTTTTCCTTAACAAATAATTTCGTGAATGGCATTCTAATACAATATTACACCAGTCCATTATTTTTTGCTGTTGATTTATTCTTGTTAACAATGTATTCTGGTATAAAAACCCTTTCTCTGACACACAACCATACACACGCACGCACACACACCGAGACACAGACAGACACACACACACACACACACACACACACACACACACACACACACACACACACACACACACACACACACACACACACACACTCAACAAAGAAGAAAGAAGCACATAATTATAAAGATGAATAGAAAGATAGGTAGATAGATAGATACATAGATACATAGATAGATAGATAGATAGATAGATAGATAGATAGGTAAGACAGATAAATCGGACTTTAAAACGGGATTCTGCAAAGGAATTTTATTTCACGTGTCAGGTTTGCATGAGTATTGTTTATATAATGGAATGTACATCACGCCAACTGTCTTATTGCGCAAATCACAGTGTTAAAGAGAAGTATTCACATTGACCTCTGGTTTTATTTGTCGTCAATGCGTTTAACCTCTTACTCTCTGGTTCATTTATTAACTCTTTATGTTGTTTAATTCAAGGATCCACGATATGCGAATGCCAGTCGTCTGTGTTCATTCTGGGACTATAATATCGGGTAAGTATATCCCAGAATGCACAATTTCCTATATCACCTTAATGGAGCACTTATTAGAGGGGTCAATTTGGCATGGTATTTAATCAATGAAATGGACACTCTCATCAAAATACTGTCTTCAGCATTCTGTATAAATGCAAACAATCTTTCCATTAACATCAGTCTCAGGAAATCGACCAATTTGTAGTGCTGCTGAGTCAATGGCAAAATAATAGCAATAAAACCCACTTCACTGACCAATTCATTGCGGGTTCTTTCCTCTGAGTGTAAAAAAAGAATAAATTACTACATTCAAGTTAATTTTGAAGGGAAGTTTGTTCTCCATGTAGGACGAAATGTTATATTCATGCTATGAGTCATTATTTTTATTATTATTATAATTATTATTATTATTATTATTATTATAATTATTATTATTATTATTATTATTATTATTATTATTATTATTATTATTATTATTATTATTATTATTATCATTATTATTATTGTTATTATAATCATCAGCATCATCATTTTTGTTGTTGTTGATGTAATTGTTGTTATAGTATGAAGGATTTTAAGCACTTTGAAGTTTTTTTTTTGGGGGGGGGGTGGGGGTAGGAAGTTTAGAGAGACGACACATTTTGTTTGATACCCGAGGCACACAATATAATATAGCTCAGTTTAACTAATAACGTATTGGCGACCTACCTGTATTGTAAATGACGCAGTAGAAGGCAAAATATGACTTTATTTCATCCCTTTTATCCATGCATTCACTTACTTTTACTAACTGCTTATATTTGATGCACATATACAGAGGATGGTCTCAGAAAGGTTGTACACCCGAAGGGATGAACTCCACCTTTGTCCGGTGCAAGTGCAACCACCTGACTAACTTCGCTGTACTGATGCAAGTGACGGATGTTCAGGTAAATGTCACTACGTTAAGTATACCGGAAAATGCAAAGCTGTTATCTTTGGGGATACGCATTTCACTGGAATTCCTAAGGACATTCCACAAAATAAATTATGTTTTACCAACATTGTAGATTGGGAACTTTACCTATACAAAATATCAAGGTTTAGTAGCTGTTCTACCACAATTATCATTCGTAGTCACACGGGTATTTCGTATCCCAATAATGTTCTTCCCCTCCATATTCGCTTCGTACAGACCCCCTTCAACCCCCCCCCCACACACACACACCAACAAGACAGGAATCAAATCTTGTATACTAACCACGACCTGCCCTGATATGTTATGAAGAATAACTCAAATCCATGATAATAACCCCATAAGTCAGTCCTCGAAATTGAAGTGAGCAACTGTTGTACATTCGGGTTCAAAGAAAATAAAGTTGATCATCGTATTTAATTGAGTTACAAAATGAAGGTGTGTTTTTCGCCATCTCTCTTCTTCAGTTGTCAGAGAAACATGTTGCTATCTTGAACGTGATTTCACCGATTGGGTGTGGCGTGTCAATAGCTGGCGCCCTTTGCACTGTTCTGACTTTCTTGGTTTTACGGTAAGTAATAATAATATTGATAAATTAAGTTTTACTTGTGAATGCTAGAACGATGATAATTTTCATTTCATTTCATTTCATTCATTTCCATAATAACTGCAACTAAAGAACTTACAGAATTACATTGCAAAATACTGACATCATTTACAAAGCGATATACAATATGGAATATTAAATATTTCATATATTGGCTAAGGAGAGGAAAAAAGCCTTGTTGTGACCAACAAATTACACAGTATTATGGTGGAAAGCCAAAAGGCAAAGCTTATGATTTAGGCACCCAAGAAAGAAAAAAAATGATATTACATTTAATTTCACAATAAAAACGAAACAAAGACGACACAAAAAGACAATACAATAAGGAACACAACGAAAAACGAGCATAAATAAAGATCAGGTTAGTGTATGCTGCAGCTATAAAACAGATTCTCTGTGTAGAACAGTTAAAGCAAATTCTATAACAAGGTTATGTGTACTTGATCAAGATTATAATGTCAATGAGTATAGTTTACTTCAAACAATTTTCTTATACGGGTTATTAACTATAATTAAAGGTAAATGATAAAGGTAAAGATGATGACAATGATGATGACGATACTACTGCTACTACTAATAAAAGTAATGTCTCGTGCAACTATACAGTGCGTATAAAAAAGTAGACACTCGGAAAAAATAATTATTACGCCGAAATTTCATGATCTAGAGATTATATTTTGATATGAATATTTTACCTTGGACCTAAGCTATCTGATGACACTGTTGGTATTGAAAGTATTTCACGCATAAGTGAGCACAGCCCACTTTTGTCCAATCGGCCAAATATGCATTTACGCACAGAATTGTGTTATAGTCGATGTTTAATGCCTCACAGACCGGTGTTGCAGAAGCTCTCACCCTCACGATGTGCACAAGGATTGAATCCTCAGCATGCTCAGAGAAGATGTAATATCAATTTTGTGGCAAAAAAGACAAAAATGAACGCAATGATTAAATGTCATGTTTGCAAGATGAACTGTAAATTGAATAAAATTGCATTTTCTTGTTTTTGAAGGGGTGGGGTGGGTTGTATCTGAATCATTGCTTCATTAGTGCTTCATTTTTAATCCTCAGCATGCTCAGAGAAGAGCTAATATCAATTCTGTGACAAGAAAAACAAAATAAAGCAATAATTTGGATACAATTACCTACCCCCTAACCCCTGCAAAAGAAGAAAATGCATTTTTTTTAATTCACAGTTCATCTTGCAAACCTTTTATGGGGGCATATCTGAACCAGTGCTTCATTTGTGTCTTTTTTTGTCTCAAAATTGATATAAGCTCTTCTCTAAGCATGCTGAGGATTCAATCCTTGTGCACATCAGTTGAGAGCTTGTGCAGCACCGGTCTGTGAGGCATTTAACAGTGACTATAAGAACACAATTCTGTGCGCAATTTTTGGATTTTTGGCCGATTGCACAAAAGCGGGTTGTGATCACTCATGCGTGAAATACTTTCCGAGGTGAAATGTTCATTTCAAAAAATAATCTCAAAATCACGAAAACGTTTTTTAATAATTGTTTTTTCTAAGTGTCTACTTTTTTTTTTAATACACACTGTAGTGCATTGGAACTGATATTGGTGTTGATAATTGGTAGTGGATAGTGGCATGGTGTTAATGATAATAATGGTATTGTATTGGTAATTGTTAAAGTACTGGTATTCGCATTGGTATTGTGTTGGTGTTGGTGTTGGTGTTGGTATTGGTATTGGTCTTGGTATTGGTGTTGGTATTGGTATTGGTATTGGTATTGGTATAGGTATTGGTATTGGTATAGGTATAGGTATTGGTGTTGGTATTGGTATTGGTCTTGGTATTGGTATTGGTATTGATCTTGGTGTTGGTGTTGGTATTGGTATTGGTATTGGTATTGGTCTTGGTATTGGTGTTGGTATTGGTTTTGGTATTGGTGTTGGTATTTATACTGGTATTCGTGTGTTGGTATTGGTTTTGGTATTGGTGTTGGTATTTATACTGGTATTCGTATTATTATTGGTAGTATTGGTACAGGTATTAGAATTGGTAACAGTAGGTGAAGTAAAGATTATAATATTCATTGCATCTGTTCCTTGATCATTTCTTTAGACTCAAGTCCGATCGAGTTTTGATTCACGTCAACCTAGCCATCGCCATCGGGATGGCTCAAATTGTGTTTCTCCTTCTGGACATACCCATCAAGTCCCAGGTAAATGATATCAGGTTACTAGTATTTTTGACATTGTCTTTAATTTTGGAAGAATAAATTGACCAAAGTCGGAGACAATTTTATTTTCCGTGACTGGAAGAGACATGAAAACCTTTCCTTGATTTTTTTTTCAAAATCCATTTTTCTTGGAGCAATTTTATCAAGGCGTATTAAATTTGACAAACTGTATTTCATTACAACTTTTTTTTCTTTAAGACAGAGTAAGCGATTTGCACATCAGAAAAAGATAAAGTGAATGAAATCAGCTCAAATCGTTCATAATATTATGAAGATTAGTATAAATAAACACCTGTCATAGAACCTTTGGGTAGAATACGTAGTTTTGGTGAAAATCTGGACAATTAAACTTCAAAATTTACAGTGACGTCGACGTGCACGGGCCGTTCGAAAATTGTCCGATCTGCCGTTAGCCGAAGGTCGCGCGGAGTTTAACCGTATAACCAATCAGTGTGCTCCGCTGGTTTTGCGACGGTACACATAACCGCGATTCTCAATTTGAGCAAAATTTAAACTCATGTAAAAGAACAACATTCTGGTAACATGTCGTTATTAGTTTTACTCATAAAACAACAAATTCATGACGTATGGATCTCAGACTTTCAACAAACCATTTGTAAGTACTAAACTACCGTTTGGTATTGATAATGAAGGGAAGTAATGGACTTGCAAATCCCTGACACAATCTTTGACCATTGCAAGAGTGTTATATATTGCAAGGAAAATAAGATATAATTTAATTAAAACCATTTTCATGTTTCCTCTTTCATTATGCCCTTTGAATGCAATTAATGTTTGCAATCAGGTTCAACAATATCTCAATAACCTAATACCAAGGTTAAGTTCAGTATCATGTTTATTACGTTCTGAAATGGAATGAAATGATTTTATGATATACCTTTTTGTTATCGCATTAAAGGTATTGTATAACAATGTTTCCAGTTTAAAGATTCTAAGCTACATGATTGCCCATGCTACCAGTGTGTCTGATACGGTCTAAAAATGAAGCCCTGAAAAAATTGCGGTTTAAAACGATCATTAAGTGCTTCAAAAAAGGTGAAAATCTTTGAGAGACCATTCCAGCTTTCCCCATAGACGGCTGTGTTGCAGAATTTCTTATCGGCTGAGAATAAATAATGTGCTAATTTGTATCTGCACAAATTGTACTAGTGACAGCATAACTGTCCGAACTTTTGTGTTCTAGGGTGTTTATTTGTCCACTCAAACACTGTCAGGTATGTCAGATAGCAAAGTTCGACAATTTTTTTTTTTTTTTTTAACAGGGTCTTCCAGAGTGTTATATAGCGTCTTTAAATCCCTTTTTTTTTTTATAAATGTGAAATTTTTTCGTGTTATTTTTCTTTATGAAATCTTTCTCTGGTGCATGACATCACAGAGCGCGTGTACATCTTTAGCCGCGATTCTGTTCTATTTCTACATGGCGGCTTTCTGCTGGATGCTGATAGAGGGCGTCAATCTCTACTTGCAGGCTGTGATTGTGTTCAGCAAACAGCAGTACAGAATGAAGGTCTACTCTGCCATAGGATGGCGTAAGTTTCTTTCTCCTACGATCAGTGGGTTTCATTTGTAAAATAAAAATTCAGTTACACATGTGTATCATTCTGTAGTTTGTTTTACTTTATGTGATCCTAAAATAAAAGTCTATTTTGTACATGTCGTGCAGCAAAAAATAAAAGCCACAAAGTCAAAAGAGCACACACCCGTTAATAGTAAAAAAAAAAAAAAAGGATACGTAATACACATTGACCTGATATTAACATTTGCTATTTATTTCAGAATATGTAAGGATATGTTGGATTAATAGTGTTTGCATAAGTCACGACTTATGTAGCTTTGATTCCCCTACAAATAGTTGTATAATTTTCTTTTACAGTGCAATTTCATTCATTTTAAACATTGTGAAAATAATCTTATGCAAAGTGCGTATATAGTGTTCAAACAAGCATTATGGTGCTTAATTGCTCGATAACCCTTCGTTATTGCCTCGGTCTACATCAAGTTTGATCGAATGAAAACCATGTAAGTGACACGACACTCCCAGTCTATTACTGAAAATAATGTTTGATTGCGCACATCTTTTTTTTTTAAAGAAAGTAACCATTTTTCAATGAATA
>JZLH01S0601619.1:53861-65695 GCA_001188425.1 Eucidaris tribuloides
GAAGATAATTCAATAATTTGCATTTATATTGGTTCATGATAATTGATTTTTTTTTTCATAGAAACTTATGAATTGTTTGTGATTATAGTTGATCAGGTAAATCATTTTCAAATTTTTACTGAAAAATGGCAATTCGTGATATGATATTACATGGCAATATGGGGAGCTCTTGCATGTGCGTCACATAATTTTAAATTTTGAAAGTTTATAACTAGGCTTTCGTTTGGTGGATTCTCACAACTTTCATATATGTTTCTCTCAGTTTTTCTGCTTTTATTAAACTAACTTGATGTCAGGGTGGACGTTGCCTGTAATCATCTGTTTAGGTATTCATACATATACGATTCAGTTATTTCTATATTAGAAATACGATCTAAATATGAAGCATATAAATCCAATTTATGCTTAAAATTGAATCAAGTCAGTCAAGTTAGTTGCAAATAGATTACAGTGCCTTTGAAGTTCACCTGAGTCTTTATTTGATGGCATTATTTAAAAGAATAATTGGCTACATTTTACCAAGTTAAAAAAAAATCTGAGCCGACAATGATTCCCAGCTACAGTGTATTGATTAGGTCTAAAAATGAGACTGAAAAAATTGTATTTCAAAATGATTATTTGAGTGTTTAAAAAAGTGAAATCGTAAGTTGACCAGATTCATTGCCATGTTTCCTCGCATAGACTTACTGTGTGTAACCTAGGTTATAAATCGCCCGTTTGTATTGTTTATTCATGTTACTGCAATGGCAGTGTAATTTCCAAACTTTTGTATCCTAGGGTGTTTATTTGTCCATTTGAGAACACTACTATCTAGTTCAGATATCAGTTTGACAATTTTTAAAATGAAGCTCCACAATGTTGCTATCGACTTTAAATAGGGAAGAGATACTTTGTTATATAATGACGTTAAATGGTCGTTATGTATAAAGAATCAAGTCTGCACAAAAGGTAAACAACGTGTTTACATTTTGTGTGTACCAGGAAATGAAGGCTGTTAATTAATATCTTATTTATTGTTGTTCAAAATTATTGTACGATTAAATTCGTGGAACATAAGTTTGGAATAATTTCAAGGGTTTGTTATTTCGATTCAGAGTTAGATTGTCATTAATTAGGTCATGTGATATTGGAAACCAGGCAATAATCAAATGATTTGTAGTTTTGATTATCTTTACAGCGAATCCCCAGCTGGTAATCTCAAACAGATAAATCACATAGTTGTTGACTGTCACCACATACCGCTGATAAAGTCGCAAAACCCAAAGGCACGGAAAGTGTCACATGTAATTATGAAGAACACAATGAAGTTGTCTTGAAAAAATCATGAACTCGCATGTTATAAAGGTTGAATATTTACATTTTAACCACAAGTATTTTCTTCCTATGTTATGTTTGTAAGAAGTGGCGACTTTATCAGGGTATGTGGTGACCAGTCACATTTTACAGCATCATGTAAAAAAAAACACCAAAAGGCTTAATCATTTGGCAGAATGTGATTTAATCCGTCGACTAGTTTCTCTACACAATATACTACAGTGGTTGTATTTATTCAGGGCCAACATGTCAATGCTGCCGCACTGTAGATCATGAATTGAAATCTGGGTTCACGATTTGGATGTACTTTCCCACCGCAACCACTTATCACAACCGAGATCGCACGAATCGGTACTTGACAAATGCAATTTTCTAACTTGAAATGGATTGTGTATCAAATATACATGTTAAACAATCAACACAGTAAATTTGGCTAGATAAAATAGTAACAAGGAGCATGTTTCCTTTTGAAAGAGAATGTGTATTATTGGTTATTTTGGACCACAACATCGAAAGTCTGTCTTTTAGGGGAAAACTAAGGAATGTATACGCGATCAAATGTTATGTTGAAATTGATAGGGCGACCGCGGGGTTGTCGTTGTTTGTTCGTCAGTAATGTAATGTGACAGGCGGTATGTGGTATTCCTCAAATACGAATAATAGATTTTTTAAAGTAGATCAGCTTATTGGCTGCAGTAAGACAGGTTGTGATTGCTTTAAATATTGGTTTCGCTAACGACAAATTATTTGGAACTCGAGTTAGAGTGTTATTCCTGAACTTTCTGTTGGGGCAATGTAGTGTATGTGAATATTGGTTGTATGAAGTGAAAGTAAATTCGTCTTATAGCGTTACTCGAAGGTAGATTTGCTTGTATTTGCACGGTTGACCACGATAATAAGTACATGTCTTGGGCAGTGCGTCTAAAATTATGTTGCAAAAGGCCTTCCTACGTGTAGAAGGAAGTAAGTCCTTAAAATCCATTTTATTTTACTAACTTCAGTTTCAGAAGTTGATTGCAACACATTTTTCGAAAGCTTTATTTAAAATTAAATACATGTTTATTGATGATTAACTATAGGGTACATTTTTATATAGATTCAGATTAACTAGGCAACAAAAGTCGAAACCAATTATCTTTTTCGGCTCATTTGAATCGTTTATCAGATCATAGGGCTCTAATCTTCCTGACGACTGATGATACACAGAGAAATCGTATTGATAAGAAAATATGATAGTTTTTGTGCTTGTGAAATAATATCTAAAGATGGAACTCTTGAATAAACTACAGTGAGTAATGTAGCTTGATCAAGGATTTTTTAAAATTCCATTTCGTGAATGGCATTCTAATACAATATTACCGCAAGTCATTTTGTTTTGCTGTTGATTTATTTTGTTAACAATGTATTTGGTATAAAAACCTTTCTCTGACCACAACGCATCACATAGTACTTCACGCACACCACCGAGACACAGACAGACAGACAACACAACACACACACTACCACACCACACACATACACACACAACACTACCCACACACAACACACCACACACACCAACATTGGACTCACAAACGAAGAAGAAGCACAAATTAACGATGAATAGAAAGATAGGTAGATAGATAAGATACATAGATACATAGATGATACGATAGATAGATAGATAGATTAGATAGGTAAGACAGTAATTCGGATTTAAAACGGGATTCTGGCAAAGGAATTTTATTCACAGTGTCAGGTTTCATGAGTATTGTTTATATAAATGGAATGTACATAGACCAATGTCTTATTTGCGCAAATCACAGTGTTAAAGATTAAGTATTCCATTGGACTTCTGTTTTATTTGTCGTCATGGCTTTAACAGTCTTACTCTGGTTCATTTATTAACTCTTTTGTTAATTTCATAGATCCTACGATATGCGATGCATCGTCTGTGGTTTTGGGTACTTAATATCGGGTAGTTATCCATAATGCACATTTCCTATATCAACCTTAATGGATGGCACTTATTAGAGGGGTAATTGGGATGTGATTTAATCAATGATCATGGACATCTCATCAATACTGTCTCAGATTCTGTATAAATGCAACCAATCTTCCATTAACATCAGGTCGTAGGAAATGACGACCATTTGTATGCTGCTGAGTCAATGGCAAAATAATGCAATAAACCAGCTTCACTGAGCATTCATGTTCGGGTTCTGTTGCCTGCTGAGTGTAAAGAATAAATTACTACATTAGTTAATTTTGGAAGGAGTTTGTTCTCATGTAGGAACGAAATGTTAAATTATGCTAATGGTCACTTATTTTTCTATTATTATAATTATTATTATCTATTATTATTATTATATTATTATTATTATTATTATTATTATTATTATTATATTATTATTATTGATTATTATTATTATTTAATTATCATTATTATTATTGTTTTATTATAATCCACATCATCATTTTTTGTGTTGTTGATGTAATTGTTGTTATAGTATGAAGGATTTTTAACATCTTGATTTTTTTCTTTTGGGGGGGGGGGTGGGGGTAGGAAGTTAAGAGACGAAATTTTGTTTGATAACCCGAGGCACATATAATATAGCCATGTTTAACTCATAACGTATTGGCGACCTACTGTATTGTAAATGAGCAGTAGAAGGCAAAATATGACTTTATTTCATCCTTTTAATCCATGCATTCATTATTTATAACTGCTTATATTTGATGCTACTATGCAGGGGATGGTCTTCAGAAAGGTGTATACGCGAAGGGATGAACTCCACTTTGTCCGGTGCAAGTCGGGAACCACCTGGACTAACTTCGTGTACTGATGCAATGACGGAATGTTCAGGTATGTCACTACAGTTAAGTATACCGGAAATCAAGCTGTTATTTTGGGTCGCATTTCCTGGAATCTAAGGACATTCCAAAATAAATTATGTTTACAAGGCCAACTATTGTAGTTGGGAATTTACCTATAAAATACAATAAGTTTCAATCAGTTGTAGTGTCACCAGCATCATGATCACGGTACTTTGTGATCCCAATACATGTTCTTCCCGTCCATATTCGCTCGTACAGACCCGTTCAACCCCCCCCACAGCACGAACACGCAACAAGACAGGAATGCAAATCTTGTATACTAACCACGACGCTGCCTGATATGTTATGAAGAATAACTCAATATCCATGATAATAACCGCATAAGTCAGTCTCGAAATGAAGAGGCCTGTGTGTGCATTCGGGTTCAAAGAAAATAAAGTTGATCATCGTATTAATTGAGTTAACAAAATGAAGGTGTGTTTTTCGCCATCTCTCTCTGTCATTGTCAGAGAAACATTGTGGCTATCTTGAACTTGTGATTTCACCGATTGGTGTGGCGTGTCAAGGCGGCGCCCTTTGACTGTTCTCGATCTTTCTGGTTTTACGGTAGAGTAATATATATGTATACATTAAGTTTTACTTGTGAATGTAGAAACGATGATATTTTTCATTTCATTCATTTCATTCATTTCCAGTAAATAACTTGCAACTAAAGAACTAGCAATTAAAACATTGGGCAAAATACTGACATCGATTTACAAAGCGATATACAATAGGAATATTAATATTTCATATATTGGCCTAAGAGCGAAAAAAGCCGTTGTTTGTACAACAATTACACAGTTTAGGTGGAAAACCAAAAGGCAAAGCTTATGATTTAGGCACCGCCAAGAAAAAAAATGAATATACATTTAATTTCAACAATAAAAACGAAAAAAGAGACACGAAAAAGCAATAAATAAGGAACAGACGAAAAACGAAGCATAAATAACAGATCCAGGATTAGTGTATGTTGCAGCATATAAAACAGATTCTGTGTGAGAACAGTTAAAGCAAATTCTAATAACAAGTTTAGTTATGTGTACTTGGATCCAAATTATATGTCAATGAGTATAGTTTACTTCAACAATTTTCTTATAGCGGGTTATTACTATAATTAAAGTAAATGATAAGTAAAAGATTATGACAACTGATGATGACGATACTACTGCTACTAATAATAAAAGTAATGTCTGCGTGCATATACATGTGCGTAATAAAAGAGGACACTGAAAAAAATTATTAGACAGAAATTATGATCTAGACGATTATATTTTTGATATGAATTATTTTACCTTGGACCTAAGCTATCTGATGACACTGTTGGTTATTGAAAGTATTCACGCATAAGTGAGCACAGCCCACTTTTGTCCATCGGCAAGATATGGCATTACGCGCAACAGAATTGTGTTATAGTCGATTGTTTAATGCCTCACCAGACGTGTTCAGAACGCTTCACTGATGTGCCACAAGGATTGGAATCCTCTAGATGCGCAGAGAAGATGTATATCAATTTTGTGGCAAAAAAGAAAAAATGAACGCAAATGAGTACAGACGTTCCCCCTAAAAAAGAGAAAATGTCATGTTTGCAAGATGAACTGTAAAATTGATAAATTGCATTTCTTGTTTTGAAGGGGGTGGGGTGGGGTTGTATCTGAATCATTGCTTCATTATAGTGCTTCATTTTTATCCTCGAGCATGCTCAGGAGAAGACTAATCTCAATTTCTGTGACAAGAAAAACAATAATGGCAATAATTTGGATACAATTATCTACCCTAACCCCTGCAAAGAAGAAAATGCATTTTTTTTTTAAGTCTCACTAGTTTCATCTTGCAAACCTTTTATGGGGTATAATTGAATCAGTGCTTCATTGTGGTTTTTTTTTTGTCCAAAACTTGATATTAGCTCTTCTCTAAGCATGCTGAGGATTCAACCTTGTTGCAGCTCAGTTGGAGATGTGCAGCCGGTCGTGTGAGGCATTTTAACAGTGATCTATAAGAACACAATTCTGTGCGCAATTTTTGGCATTTTTGGCCGATTGCACAATAAGCCGGGTTGTGATCACTCGATGCGTGAAATACTTTCGAGGATGAATGTTCTATTTCAAAAATAATCTCAATAATCACGGAAAACGTTTTTTATAATTGTTTTTTCTAAGTGATCTACTTTTTTTTTAATCACACTGTAGTGGCATTGGAACTGATATTAGGTGTTGAGTAATTGGTAGTGGATAGTGGCATGGTGTTAATGATAATAATGGTATTGGTATTTGGTAATGTGTTAAAGTACTGGATTCGCATTGGTATTGTGTTGGGTGTTGGTGTTGGTGTTGGTATGGTGATTGTCTTGTATTGGTGTTGGTATTGGTATTGTATTGGTATTGGTATAGGTATTGTATTGGGTATAAGTATAGGTATGGTGTTGGTATTGGTATCGGTCTTGGTATTGGTTATTGGTATTCGATCTTGTGTTGGTGTTGGTTAATTGGTATCTGGTATGGTATTGCGTATTCTTGGTATTGGTGTTGGTATTTGGTTTTGGGTTGGTGTTTGTATTTATACTCGGTATTCGTATTATTATTGTAGTAATGGTACAGGTATTAGAATTGGTAATAGTAGGTGAAGTAAAGATTATAATATTCATTGCATCTGTTCTTGATCATTTTTAGACTCAAGTCGATCGCAGTTTTGACTTTCACGTCAACTAGCCATCGCCATCGGATGGCATCAATTGTTTTCTCCTTCGGACAGTACCCATCAAGTCCCAGGTAAATGATATCAGGTTACTAGTATCTTTGACATTGTCTTTAATTTTGAAGAATAATATGACGAAGTCGGAGACAATTTTATTTTTCCGTGACTGGAAGAGACTGAAAATCTTTTTGATTTTTTTTTTTCGAAATCCATTTTTTCTCTGAGCAATTTTATCAAGGCGATATTAAAATTGTACAAACTGTATTTCATAGAATTTTTTTCTTAAGACAGTAACGATTTGCACATCACAGAAAAGATAAAGTGAATGCAAATCAGCTCAATCGTTCATAATATTATGAAGATTTAGTATAAATAAACACCTGTTCATAGAATACTTGGGTAGAATACGCTATTTTTGGTGAAAATCTGGACAATTAAACTTCAAATTTACAGTGACGGGTCGTACGTGCACGGGTCCGGTTCGGAAAATTGTCCGATCGCCGTTAGCCGAAGGTCGCGCGGAGTTTAACCGATAACCCATCCAGCTGTGCTCCGCTGGTTTTCCGAACGGTACACATAAGGCGATTCTACATTTAAGCAAATTAACCGATGTAAAAGAACAATTCTGGTAACAGTCGTTATTATTTACTCATGAAAAACAATCCTGACGTATGGATCGAGCTTTCAACAAACCATTTGTAAGTAGCTAAACTACTAAACTACCGTGTTGGTATTGATATTAAGGTGAAGTAATGGACTGCAAATCCTGACCTCAACTTTGACATGCAGAGTGTTATATGATTGCAAGGAAAATAAAATATAATTTAATTAAACCATTTCATGTTTCCGCCTTTCATTACCCTTTGAATGCAATTAATTTTGCAATCAGGTTCAACAATATCTCATAACCTAATACACAGGTTAAGTTCATTAGTATCATGTTTATTAGCGTTCTTAAATGGATGAATGATTTTATGATATACCTTTTTGTATCGCATTAAAGGTGGTTGTATAAAATGGTTCCAGTTTAAAGATTCTTAAGCTAATGATGCCATGCTACAGTGTGTCTGATACGTCTAAAAATGAAGCGCCTGAAAAAATTGCGGTTTAAACGATCATTTAAGTGCTTCAAAAAGGTGAAATCAGTTTGAGAGACATTCCAGCTTTCCCCATAGAACGATGTGTTGCAGAATTTCTATTATCGCGGAGAATAATAATGGCTAATTTGTATCTGCACAATTGTACTAAGTGACAGCCAAACGTCCGAACTTTTTGTGTTCTAGGTGTTTATTTGTTGTCCACTAAAATCTCGTCAGGTATGTCAGATAGCTAAAGTCGAAATTTTTTTATTTTTTTTTTGAACAGGGCTCTCCAGAACGTGTTTATAGCGTCTTTAATCCCCGCTTTTTTTTATAAATGTGAAATCTAATTTTTTCGTGTTATTTTCATTTATGAATCTTCTCTGGTGCATGACATCACAGAGGGCGTGTACATCTTTAGCCGGATTCCTGTTCCTATTTCTACTCCGGCTTCTGGCTGGAATGCTGCAGAGGGCGGTCAATCTCTACTTCAGGCTGTGATTGTGTTGCAACGGCCGGAGGTAACGATGAAGGTTACTCTGCCATATCGGAATGGCGTAGTTTCTTTCTCGCTACCTGATCCAGTGGTTCATGTTGTAAATAAAAATTCAGTTACACATGTGTAGTCATTCTGTAGTTTGTTTACTTGTATGTGAGCTCCTAAAATAAGAAGTCTATTTGACATGTCGTGCAGGCAAAAAATAAAGCACAAAGTCAAAAGGACAAGCCGGCGTTAATAGTAAAAAAAAAAAAAAGGATACGTAATAACATTGACTGTATATTAACATTTGCTATTATTTAGACTATCTGTAAGATATGTTGGATTAATAGTGTTTGCATAAGTCAGGACTATGTAGCTTTGATTCCCTACAATAGTTGTATAATTTTCTTTTACAGTGAATTTATTGATTTTAGAACATTGTGAAATATCTTATGCAAAGTGCGTATATAGTGTTCAAACCAGCATTATGGTGCTTAATTGCTCGATAACCTTTCGTTTGTCCTCGTCTACATAAGTTTGATCGAATGAAAACCATGTAAGTGCACGACACTCCAGTCTATTACTGAGAAATGAATGTTTGATTGCGCACATCTTTTTTTTTTTAAAGAAAGTAACATTTTTGCAATGAATATACATTGAAGAATAACGACTATTACAAATTTCCTCAATTCTGATCAGGTATAGCGAATAAACTTCATTGAAATCTAGGTGAATGTAATGCAATTGTTAAGATAGTTTAAGAATGCGTGTGAAAATGCTATTCTAAACTAAAGCCAACAAACTCACAATAAATTTACACTATTTAGGTGCATCTTTTAAGTAAATATACCACTCTCTGTTTCACTTGACCTAATAAAAAGTTTGTCTTAAAGGTTAGCGACATGATGGGCACACTTGAAAATGCCTCAAAACAAAACAAAAAAAAAAGCAAATCAGTTGAACTAGCGCCTTGAAATGAATACCAACTGTACAGCTGGAGTGGATCTCCCAGCTGGAAGGATTTGCCTCTTAATTTGTTTACTTAAGGAGAATCAAGCATAAACATACTAGTATTTTAATTTTTTTTTATTGGGGAACGCTAAAAACAGGACCCAAAGGGAGCCACACAGCAGGTTGGCTTACCACAAGAAATATTGACATAAGTTATTTTAGAATGAGTCAACATTTGACTACAAGATTTTCACAGGAGAATCCTTGCATAGTTCACTTGATTCTAGAGTAGTTTCACTCCAAGTTGAGGACTAACCCAACCATGTCATTTACCTCTAACTTACATGTGACTATTTTACGATTTTTATGTTTACCAGTTTGTCCACTTGTTCCGCTGTTATGCGTATTGGGATTTTATCAAGGAAGACTTGGAGACGATGTGAACAACACGAAGCATCCAGTGTAAGTTGCTAGTAATAATATGAGATGAAGATAAAAACAAAACAAAACAAAATAAAACAATGTTGTGATTGAGTTTGCTAAGAGACAAAGCCTGTTGAAAAGGAGAGAAGGGGGGGGGGGTTTGAAGGCAATTATGGTAATGCCGGACAGGTCGCACGCAAAAAAGCCCGCATCCGGGTATAGCACGACATTTTTGTTATCGCCCATTATCAGCAGTATAGTGTCCCACGATCAGCAACGCGATAATAAACATTTATCATTGGTTTAGCTTCCTGTCTTGAAATAACTGATCAGTAATAAGATGACAAATAATATAAAGAAAATATAATAGACGATTTTATCCAATTGCATGTTTCATATTTTTCGTATTATCGGACGAAGTATTTAGCAACATGAAAAAATGAATGATTTAGACTCACTCCCTCAAGTAAATTGGAATGAAGTTGAACAAATCATTGGCATTCTCCGGGATACAGCTGACGTGTGTATATCATATTTTTTAATTCTATATAAGTAAAGAATGCAAAAATAAAGATTTATTCAAACCGTCCGGCAATAGAATAATGATATATAGGAACTTACTCAAGGGAAAACAAGCGATATTTTCCCTCCCTAATAGAAGAATAATATATCATCGCGGCATACTACATCGACGTGCTATCTTATTTTTTGAGATTCATTGTATGACTCAATGTCAAGTAACATAATCTACACTGGCGTCACATAAATTGTAATTGTCTTTCTTTTCTTGCAGTATGATATTTTGGTATTATTTGGTAGATTTCAATATGCATGTATTTTACCTCTACCAATTTTTATTAATTACCAAATTATCATCGTAGTCGTAATAACAAAGTTTTTATGGTTGGTATTTATGTAACAATGCTTAACAACACATTTTTTCCGGGCACACCTTATCGGAATCTTATAACCACTATAATAGCGGTTAATCTTCGAAAACACAACGATCACTGCGTTGAAACGAGCCAGACGAGCACTAGCAACCTGATTTGTCGTATAGCACCCATCTGATCCACTGCATCTATAATAGTGGGGAATAATCCAATTTTCCTGTGTATATTTACAAGCATAATTATACTATAAAATTATAACAAGAGGAATAGGATTAGAAAATTAATTCTTATGCATTCATTTTATTTGTTGGTGGTACTTATAAGTGGTTAACAGTGGCAAGTTTTCAGGTTGAGCTGTTGAAGGAAGCTTCGTTTTCGGGTAGTGTTCATTATTATTTAAGCGACGTCCATGCCCTTTTTTGTCGCAGTTGTTTTGTGCGGCCAGGCGATGACTCCATTTGGTCATTTGTAGAACCATATTACATGAATTGTTAGTTGACGTCCATGCCCTTTTTTTTGTTGCAGTTGTTTTGTGCAGCCAGGCGATGACTCCATTTGGTCATTTGTAGAACCATATTACATGAATTGTTAGTTGACGTCCATGCCCTTTTTTGGTTGCAGTTGTTTTGTGCGGCCAGGCGATGACTCCATTTGGTTCTTCGTGGTCCCTGTCCTTGCAATCATCCTCATCAATTTGTTCTTCGTGTCACGTGTGGTCGTCGAAATCGTCAAACTAGCAGGAGGCCCTCACGTGACCAACAACCGAATAGCAAGAGCAAAGTAAGTAGGCCGGTGTTCCAAAAATTGCATTTTAATGTAATGGAATAGATGCATATAATCTAATTTTAATAATTTGATTAATCATAATCTTCTCGACGTATACCAACTAGTCATGCCAATGGGTTGATACCATTAATACTGTCTGAAACAACAATATTCGCTAGATTTTGAATCCTTTTTTTTCTAGTACATTTTAAAGGTACGTAGGAAGGTGTGTGTGTGTGTGTGTGTGTGTGTGTGTGTGGAGGGGGGGGGGGAGATAATGTGGCATCTGGCGCTCGAAAATATCGCGCAACGATCAGTGGAATGGGTGTACTTTGGGTTCTTTCCAGGAGTTTCTCTCTATGTGCTAGCTGTATTTTA